>CM071863.1:59713771-59739416 GCA_036759665.1 Gynandropsis gynandra
CTCCAATTTTGACCGGCGAAGAGATATTGTATGAACGACTTCTCGCTTTGGGTATTCCTAGGATTTCGAAAACGCAGAAATTTATTTTAAAATATGAAGAGTTCATTATTTTTCTAATTTATACAAATATATTATATATTACCATTTCAAAACAATAAATTATTGTTAATTATTAATACCCAAAATTACTTGATTCAATTTGAAAGCAAGTGACCAAACCCACCTTTGAAACTAAATAAGCTGATTTATTTAGTTTAGGGTTTGGATACGAACCCTGATGTAGTCGAGATATTCATCTTTTGGGTAAAAGAGAGGTTAAACTTTGTTTAGAGTAACATCTTTTGGGATAGGTATAACGGATGGTTCGATGGAAACTAACCGGAGAGCTGCTTCTCTGACGGCATCACGAACCTATAATATATTAATTGTAATATTATATGTTTTTTAAAAAATTAAAAACACATATATTAAATAAAACACATATATTAAATTATATGTGTGGTGTTAATAATAACTTTTAAAAAAATTTAGTATGTCGCGTCGTGCTGGAAGAGGCGGTAATAATAGAAACCGCTCAACATCCGAAGAAAGCGTGAATGGACCACAACATCAGAGACAATCATCGGATCCAGTATATTCGGATTTTATGAATCCGAATTTATTTAACACTGGATCTGTGCAATATATGCCACCATATCCATTCTATCAGCAGATGCCACCGTCGGTCGAGCCGATGATGCATCACGAGCCTCCGATGCATCAAGAACCAACAGTGGAAGAGCTTTTAGCAATGGACGAGGAAAGACGGAAACTTCCTCGTCTAGATCCAACTAACCCCGACGAACTTTGGTATAAATTAAATTGAATTTCATTTAGTAACTAATTAAGCATCAAGTCTTAATATATTTTAATTTTTAGGTTTGGTCGTAACCAGCTTAATCGACATCTCACAAGGATAATGAAATCTGATTATGATCGTCTAAGTTACAATTGGACGCGAACCAATCCCGAATTAAAGGAACGATGGTGGAAAGCTTTTGTGGTATATTTTTGAAAGATTCATTTTCATTATAAATTTTAAACTTAAAATAATTTTTAAATACATAGTTATTTTATAATTTTCAGCAAAAATATTATTGGGATCCTGCAATACCGGATATGGTAAAGTCCGAATTTCAAAAGCATGCGGGAGAGAGATTGAAAAATCTTATATACGAAACGAGAAAAGAATGGGAGAACAGCAATGTCAAACCCACTTGGATCCCTGATGATGTCTGGAGACAGTTGCTTGCCCATTGGGACTCTCCTCAGTTTAAGCAACGAAGTGAACGCGCTAGTCGATCTCGCCGTTCTGATAGATCGGGATATGGTCCTAGTGCACATACTGCTGGTTCCCGCTCTTTCGCGGAGGTTTTCGAAGATATGGTAAAATTTAAAAGTTTTTTAAGTTTTACTAGGAGTGACATTTGTTTAATACGTAAAACATCAAATTTGTTTTAGAGGAAAGAGAAAGGATGTGAACCGTCGTACGTGGAATTGTTAGAACGTACACACAAGAAAAAATCCGACGGTTCCTGGGTAGATGCCAGGGCAAAACAAATTCACGACGATGTTGATAACATGACATCGCAACGAGTGTCCCAAATCCCGCCAAGAGAATATGGGACGCAACCGACTCTTTCTCAAGAAGAATACAACGAGATGTATTTCGAGGTAAACTTAATACATTTTTACAATAATTTTTTTATTAATAATTTAAATTAATTGTGAATATTTTTTCGTAGCACGTAACGCCGTACAAAGGGCGCCTATTTGGTCTTGGAGGAATGTCATCAAAACATGCGAGTTCCTCCAAAGGCAAGGAAAAGGTCGCGACCCAGGAATTACAAAATACAATCTCGGAGATGAAAGCCCAACTAGAACAACAAAACGCCCAACTAGAACAACAAAACTCACAGTTCAGCGCTCTGCAAAGAGAAGTAAAGCAAAATAGAAGAGAACGTGAGCAGTGGCTGAGGATGATGAAGGCACACATGCCTTCTATCAATTGGGATACGGCCGGAGACAACGATGCTAACGACGATGATGATTCCCAATTACCACCTACTAATTTGTAAATGTACCTACTAAATTTGTAAATGTTTTGTAAACAGATAATTTAAATATTATTGTATAAATATTTTTTTAATTTCAATTTTTTTTAAAATTTTACGTTTTAATTTTTTTTAAAAAAATTTCCCGACGGCGTCTCCCGTCGGGAAATTTCCCGACGGAGCTCCGCCGTCCGGAAAGTTTGTAAAAAAAATAGTTTTCTGACGCCTACAGCCGTCGGGAAATTTCCCGACGGCGATATCCGTCCGGAATTTCCCGACGCTTTTCGAACTACCCTTTCAGTCCGAAATTGCGGACGGTTTGCGGACTGGAACTGATTGCCGACGCTCGTTTGCGGACGGCGCATGCCAGTCCCGAATCAGTCCCTAAATGCCTTTCCGGACGGATTAGGGACTGATTCTTCAGTCCCTAATCTTGTATTTCTTGTAGTGTATTATAAATATTAAAAAACGAAAAATGCCTAGTCGCCGACTAATCGCCGATTATTTCGACTAGTCGCTAGACGCTGACAAACCGCCCGACTAGCGCCTAACGACTTTTACAACACTAGGTCCAAGGGTCACAGAGGGACAAGGGTCGCAGAGGGACAAGGTCGAAGAGGTCCCTCTGTGACCCTTTTACCTCTTCGAAAGTGTCGAAATGGACAAATGGGTCGCATTTGGTCGGAAGGGTCGCAAGGGTCCTTATGTGAATTTGTACCTCTTCGACCGTTTGACCCGTGCGACAATGTACAAAATATTTAAAAAAATGTACCAAATGTTTAAAAAAAAATGTACCAAAAAAACATCTACCAGTCCAAAAAAAACAATGTACCAAATATCAAGTCAGTCTTCTTCGGGTTCATAGATACTTTCTCCATTACTATATATATCAGCCGCCATTATCTCATGCATAGAAGTAACATTGTCGTTGCAAATTAAGCGAAACACATTCCTCCCCATTAACGAGGCTTCTACGAATTTGTAGGAGAAAACACCACAGTCATTCCCGCTTTGATTCTGTGACAGACCTTCATAATACACATACTTCCATTCATCTTCTCCAAAAGCTAAAGAAGGAAACCCTCCGAGAATGAGCATCTTGGGAACAACTTTTCTTATCTTCTCAATCACCGGATCGATATGCGTTTCCTTAAGGCTCATCTTGCAGTCGTATACTGTGATGCATCGGGTTTTGAAGTCTGCTTTGATGGCTATCCAATGACATCCTACCCATCGATTTTTGTATGATGGAATATTTAGAACCAAGACAAAACCTTCATAATCACTAATTGGTGTCTTCGTGTTTCTGAATGGATACTTGGCATTCAAAAAATCACTAAGAATTTCCAGCAAAGTTTCCATATCCTCGTACATCCACAGCGAGAGCGTATGCATGAAAGCAACAGGAAACATAATAATTCTGATTCGTGCTGGGATCCAATACCGAGCGAGAAGACAGCTCCATCAATGCCTCGTCCAATTGCTGCAAAAAAATTAACACACATGAATACATATGACACAAAACTTTGTGAGACTAAGGGTTTAAAAAACTTACATCATCTTCAAGCCATACGTTGGCCTTTAATATAAACTCCCAAAACTTTGGTCCCCGGGGAATATCTAGCTCAGATTTCCACCACCGCTCATGTCGAGGTGCCTTCAGGAACCAATATAGATTAGTCAACTTGTCACCGCTAGCATCAATGAAGGAAGGAAATCGGTTTATCAAGCCTTTTACTAATCCATTGGGATTCCACACAAACTCCTCTTCCCCTTCAGGTTCTTGAACCACTGTTCTTGCTCTTTTCGTCGGTGAAGGTTCAACATATGACGCAGACTCCTTTGATAAAGGTCCAACACCTGCATTAAAATTTACCTCATTAAACATATGGCGACCAATGCGACCTATGCGACCCATGCTCCTCATGCGACCAATGCGACACATGCAACCCATGCGACCCATTCGACTTTAGCGACCTAGTGACACATGCGACATATGAAACCCATGCGATCCATGCGACTCTAACGACCCTGTAGCTTATACGACCCTACGACTCTAACGATCCTACGACTTATGCGACCCTACGACTTATATGTCTCGATGGAAATTGACACTCAAATGACCTTTTTCACTAAATATTACTTACTTAGAGCAACTTTCTCGACAGCCTTTGATTTTGGATTAGGCATATGAATCCCGGCATCCCTTAGAAGGTCTCTTACGGCGTTGATGATTCTCTTCTCCGACTTCCTTATTTCCCCTATTATTTTCTGCTCTAGTGTCAGAGGGACTGCAGCATCAGCATCAGCATCAGCATCACTCACGCTGCTGCTGATTCTAGCTATTTTCATTCTCGCCAACTTCAAATTGATCCCTCTCAAGTTCGACATCACTTATTTCTTTCTTGCTATAAACTTTTAAACATGTTCACGTCGAAAAAATCTTATTTCTTTCTTGCTCTAAACTTTTAGACAGGTTTCACGTCGAAAAACTGTTCGGCTTTCTCATTTTTGACAGTTTTTCACGTCGCAAAACTGCCGAACGTGGGTTTTTCCACGTTCAAACATTAAGGGCAAGTTTGTCTTTTCTTCAGTTTTTTTCGGATTTAATAATTATTTTAGGGAAGGGTATTTTTGAAGTGGTTTAACCCTGTAAGGGTATTTCTGATATTCCGCCACTATCCCATTATTTTACTCTTTCACTAAAAAATTAATTGAATTTAATTAATATTTAAATTATTATTTTGAAAAAAAAAGATGCCTTCTGTTTTTAAAATTTAATATTTGTTAATAGAAGAATAATATATTTTATATAAATCAATTTGTACATTGCGCAAGTTTCAAACCCTTTTTTGATGTTTATTGATGTGTTTTTGTGATGTTAATAGAATAATCTATATGGTTTTGGTCAAATTTTTAGAGCGATTAGATATGAAAAAATTGAAAAAAAATCGTTGAAAAGTTGTTCATTGATGCTTACTATGTTCAGACGAAGAATATTGACAAGCAATAAGAGGGCTTGAAAGAAATTGTGATGATCAAGATTATCGTGTTGAATTTCATCCCATAATATATGTTATAATCTAAATATTTATATATTTTCTATTAATAAATAATATTATATCTTATACTTGATATAAATTCTAAATTAATTATTTTAGATTTAATATATTAACATTATTATTTTTAATTAATTAATAAAAAATATTAAAATTGTTAATTTATTATTTTTTTACTTGTTCACATCAATATGTTTTTAATTCCACTAATTCTTCTACACTCTATATATATATATATATTGAAATAAAAAATTAAATAATATAATAATAATATAAATAAGTTCGAGCGTGAGTTATAATCTAGTAAATAAAAGACAATGATAGAGAAATGATTTTGCAGAAGTCAATACATAGTACATTAATTGAGATCTGCCCAAATTATATTATTAATTGAAACATTTTAAAGTATATTCACCGCTAGAAATTAGCGCTTATAAATTATGATTTTATTATAGGTTTTCAATCTTATCATTTTGGAAAGAAAATCCATTTCAATTTTATTTTTATAATATTGATATTCTCAAATTGACTTGTGATTCGTACGATATTTGCAATCCATACGACTCATACGATCTTTATTACCCATACGATCGAAACGATCCATGCGATTCTTGCGATCCATACGATCCCTTTGATCCTCGAAAATCGCTCGAAATAGCTCAAAATAATTGGAAATCGCTCAAAATCGCAGAAAAATGTTTGAGAATCGCTGAAAATCATTAAAAAATCGTTAGAAAACCGTTGGGAATTGCTGAAAATCGCTTAAAAATTGTGTTCAACTTCGAAATCGCCTCTCGCTCTTTCATCTCAACTTTAAAATAAATTTCGTTTCGAAATAATTTCAAAAGGTATATGTGTTTTCATTAACAAAAAAAATTAAGATACATTTATTTTTTCTCCAATTTTTTTCATTAGATTTTCGAAGATATATATAAAGAAACCTAAAAATATATTTTTGATATTTTACTCGTGGTTTATTCAAATAAAAATAATTATATATATATATATAAAATCTTATTTTAACATGTTTTAAAACTATTTGGTGGAATTATATATACAGTCAACGCAGATTAAATTCAATTGTTTTTTCATATCAACGTGATATAACTAATATATATAACAATTTGAGAAAAAAACATAAACTTATTTGATAAAATAGAACTAATATCCATAATTAAAATGAACTAATCCTGTTTCCACATCTCAACCCAATTCTCTTTAGCTTCATCAAGACCAAGAAGAGAGCCTTCCTTGTTCGGGTCCAAGCTGGTGGATAAGCTTCCGTACGCAAGCCCAAGAGCCGACGCACCAAACGTCACTAGCGTCGCGAGGGATGGGACCCACAAGGGTACGTCCCAGACGTTTCTGTCCTTGAGCATCCCCAGTAATTTCAGAATTGCCACTCCCACCGCTAATGGAGTCCCGACCGAGACCACGATCCTCACTATCATTTTATCGAACACTTCCTGTGGGAGCGGCGGGTCGTCAGGATCCGACCCGACTGGATTATCTGGTTTTCTAGAAGGTTCTTTCGGTGTCTTTGCGTTGAAGCCCTTTGGATTTGCTTGGAGTTTGATGCATCTGGGATTGTTGGGGTTTTTGTGGATTAGGGTTCTTAGATCGGTTTGGGATAGGGGAAGAGGATTTGTTTTTGTTCTTGTTTTTGGGAGAGATGATAATGGCGATGGAGGTTTCTGTGAGGAAACGAGAGCTCTCATTGTTTTTTTTTCGTTTCCTTTTAGGTTTTTTTTGGGTTATTATGTTTGGTATAAATGTTGCATTTGGACGTAGAAATCCACCTTATCCAAAGATATTATATGGTCGAGTCTCGAGATAACATTTCTTTTTTTGTCAATATCTTCTGATATTTTGAAACATTTTCCATTTGTTTTTAATTTGAAGAAGAAATTATGAAATTCACCAAATTATTTTAAACTATCAATTTTTAGTGATTCATAATCTTATTTCTAGATTTGATAATACATCTAATACGAATTAACTAAATTATAATATCATCATGACGGTTTAAAAAAGTTCTCGATTTGCATTATATATATATATATATATTCTATTAGATCATTTATAAATTTTGATAAAAGAATTTTTAACCATTTAATCATTTATATGTTGGAAAAATCTTTATCTATTATAATATAATAAATAATTAAATATAAAATAAACGAATATATTTAAATATCGAATTTTCGATCGGCATTGAGAAAGAATTTATTTACGTTTAGGGATTCAACGATCACATAAATAATTTCTGTCGAATCTATTTTGAATACTTCGGTCGAATCTATTTTGAATACTTCAGTCGAATCTATTTTGAATGTTTTGTATGATAGAACAAAAGAAAATTTTCGGAGAGAAAAGGAAATTATGTTTATAAATATTTAAAAGCTTTCTAGAGTCAAAATTCGATTTAAACTCAAACAGTCGTAACTATTCACAAAGTCATGATTATTCATTATGATATAATTATTGAAAAAATTATGTCTCTTCATAAATTTGAAAATTTAAAAATTAAACTCAAAATTAAAAATTATTTTCGGATTTAATCAAAGAACCCAAAATCTTGTCTTTCACATTTAATGTGTTAAATCTATATATTAAAAGTTTAAGTTTTTGGTGGTTTCTCAGCCATTCTTGCCTCTCAACGCTCCACCTCATCCGCTTACATTTATTACAAAAATCTTACTTCTCTCCCACAAACCCTTCTTCTCTCTCCCACGATCTGAATACGAACAGTGTGTGCCGGTGAAGGAGTGAATATGCGAAATCCTATTTTCTGCGGTATTTTTTGCGAGAATTTTAGGTATTTTTTGCGAGTCCACACCCCATTTGTCTTGAACGGCTCTCGACGACCTTCTCTGGGAGAATTTTTCCGGCGTTTGGGGCTCCTGATTCAACCGACAACAACCATAGGTTGGTACCATCGAAGGCGCTGAGTCCATTCCATGTGGCTCCTAGATCGGCTATCCCGAGGCATCCAGCGACGGCGCAGGTGGTGCTACCTCTCTTCGGCGTGGATCCATCGAGCTACTGCCAACATCTCTTCGCATTCACAGCGGTAGTTGCAGCGTCAATGTGACCTGCTTTGGAGGATGATTCGAAGGGGGCGAGGTCCAGATCGAGCAGAGGTAACATGAAACGCGAGTGGGAAGGGGAGAGGAAGGAAGGGTACAAGGAATTGGTGAACTCCATAGAGCGACTCGATCAGATTTACGAGAGGGTGGAGAAGAGGAAACAGAGAGAAATGGTGGAGTTAGAGAAGTAGAGGATGCGGTTTGCTAAGGAAATGGAGTGCCATAGGATGCAGCTTTTCACCGAGATGCAAGTCCGTCTCCACAAGCTCAAGCGAGCCGGTGGTTCCAAAGGCTCTTCTTCATCCATCGTCGCCGCCGCCGTCAGTAAGACCTCCGATTTTCCTCTCGTCGTGGTTTCGTCATCTGTTTCCTTTTTGTTTCTTGGTCTATTTTATTGTTGTTTTTCGATTAGTCAATTCTCCTCCTTTTGGATTGGTATTTCATCTTAGATTGAATGATTGCTTGATTTTTGTTGTGAATACTTCATTTTTGTAGAGAGGCGAAGAGTTGGTACAGGAAGGCTTCGATGTGGGCGCTTCAACCTGTGGCCTTGATGCAGCAAGCTCTTCTCCAGCAGCAAAACGAAGCTTATGAGACTCTATCAGACCCGCGACGGAGAGCTCTCTATGACAGAGATTTAACCAAAGGGATTTCATTCGCTTTCTCCGGTCGACGGCGTGGCTGATACGATGAGGTTTGGCTTTCGCTTCATCTCTATAGAAATGAAATAGCTATGGATTTGTTCCGCTTCTGCACTCTCCTCTGGTACAAAGGACCAAAAAGACCAAGAGCAGCAGATAATCTTACTCTAACAACGGTCATCCTGTCTCGAGTTAGAAACGAAATTCTAATTGAAAGGCTTTTAATCATTGTTAGAGGTTTCATATCTGAATGACTTGAAGAAGATGGTGCTAAAACCAACACAAAACTTAGCATAATGTGATGGATTGTTTGTTTTATATAATGTTTCTGGTGTTTTGCGCTTAAAATTTGAATAATGTTCTTATTTTTATGGGTGTTTATGGTGATAACCAAGTGGGTTTTGCTATGATTGGTAGGTAGGGGAGCCCTTGTATGTGCTTCTGTGCTATTAGGTAACTGTTGTTGGTGCCAGACTTCTGAAATTCGAGGAGATCCGTGAAGGTGTTACGAGGCTTCTCATTTCAAATGATCTTGATTTTGAAGATCAAAACGTCATAGCTTTGATGAATCCTGTCCGAGAGGTTTTTTTCAATTACAACTTGTTCCAAATTATGCTTTGTTCGACAAGCAAGTTTAGATTTTGAAGGTTTTTGTCTTGAATGCATAGAAAGGCAAAGTCGAAGATGGTTGCTTCGTCGATCCCCATGGAATTTTAAGTTGAAAATAATTGTCAAAGACAAGGCCACAAGAGTCGCGGAAGGAGGAAAAGATGATGTTATTCCCGAGCCCAAGCGACTATCCAAAGAAGCTATTCAGATGCAAGCTTCTCTGTTGTTTCAACTCCATTAAGTATAGGTTGAGTGATTACTATGTTGCTTAATGATGTAAGTTTTTTTGTTGCTTCAACTGCATTAAGCATAGGTTGAGTGAGAAACATAGCGAGGTGCTTTTTTGTGATGTCTTTTGGTTGCTTGAATCATATTTTCAACAGTTGATCGTTTCTCTTGTTTCATTATTGTAGCATTATTGTAGCGAGACTCAGAGCACTAAGCAATCAACATGTTTGGAGTTTAGAGGTAAAATCTGGAACCTTAGGCTTTTCTGTTAATAAGGTTCTAATTCATATATGACAGTTGATTTCTTCAGTCGATATTGTTTTGCTTTTGTTTCCTTGTGAATTGGAAAGAAGGCTAGGTGTCCAACTCATTAGATAAGTTCCTTAAAAATCATATCATTGTTGTCATTAGAAAAGGATACTAAAAAACTGCAATAACTTAAATGCTTCAGTTTCCTCTCCCACGATCTCACCCCTTTTATTCAACTCACTCTTACATCAGAGAAGCTTACATCATTGTTTGTTTTATATACTGTTTATGGTGTTTTGAGCTTAAACTTTGAATAATGTTCTTATTTTTATGGGTGTTTATGGTGATAACCAAGTGGGTTTTGCTATGATGGGTAGGTAGGTGAACCACACAAGCCAACATCTCGTTCTCATGTATTTTACTTTCATATTTATTTATTCCTTTCTATTTTTCCTCTTCCCAATCCAGCATATGAATACATTGCAACAGAAAAGATCAATCGATTTAACGAGGATGAATCCCCACCGCGTCATTGTTGTGTATGTATGCATCTATAGCAAGAAATGTACGCTTAAGGATTATATCTTTCTATCTGGGAGTTCGTATACTTATTATGTCTATGGGCAATCGCATTGGAACAAATTGATGCTGGTATTAATCGTGTTTTCTGATTCGTGTATGTGGCTGGATGGGTATGACGCGAGTGTTGCTCGTTTATAAGCTTTACATATGGGATTCTTCAATTTGAGTTTAGTCTTTGTGAGTTATTTTTATTCTCTTGGTGAATTGATGAATTCTAATCTGAACTCCTAATGTTTATGAGTGATGTCATTTATCCGTTACACTCGGGGAATTTTGGTACTTGATGTGGATTTCTTAACATTGGTCATATTTCATGCGTCTGTTCCAGACAAGAAATGTGTTCCTCCGATTGAGAGTGTTATGTTGGCGCTATTCCCAGTTTTGAGTTTTATATTTCTCTTTCAGGTTTTAGGTTTTGTCCGATATAGTAATTTACTTAGCATTAGATATAGGTTTCAGGTTTCAGTTGTTTTTTGGCTATCTGGAGGAGGTTCTGAACGGATTATGTTATTACAGGTAGAGGAGGTGCGATGTGGAGCCAGAGGAGTGGTGTGTTTGAGTGCTATTTTTTGGTGGAGAGGAGGAGAAATGGACTTGTGGGAAAATTGGTGTGGTAAATTTACGGAGTCAGATCACCGGTTTGGGATATGAGCGAGCCTTGTCTTTTACAAACACGGATAAAGGTTGTTATTACTGTAAAATTCTCTCGCCCGCCCTTCGATCTTTTATCCTCTTGGCTTCCTACGCATAGTTATTTAAACATATATTACTCCTCTTGGCTTCCTATGCATAGTTACTTAAACATACATTACTTACTTTAGGGTCTCTGCTATTGAACAATGTTTCACATTGTTTGTATGGTTGCTTCATTTGCAACCATTTCTAGATATACATGTTGTTCATACCATTTATCTATAGTGTATTGCGCGTCGACACATTTTGAAGATATTATTTCACGTAAAACTACTGATTGACATATATTCTCTTGGTTTGTTTCTCTTTAAGAAAGATATTCTTAGAAGTTCCATGACTTTCTAATGCACAGTTGGGCAAAATGCTTAAGCCGGAAAAATGGGAGGGAATTATTTGATTTCGATAAAAAGGTTTCAGGTTTCCAGAAAGTGTAATTTTATTATCGGAAGAACTACATAAATAATAGGATGAAGCACATTTTACGTAGCCTCTACAACTCCAATGCAAACTGTATTGTAGCTTATGTTTCCGTAGATTTAGAGGGTATTTTACTTATTAGTTTGACTTTATTGTATTTTTTAAAATTTTTTTATTTATTTTAGGAAATAGAAAAGCTCGAAAGTTATATGATTATTTTACATCTTATTTTGGCTGAAATATTTCTTAACAAATTTGGTCATAAAATTAACAACGGATTATGTATAGTCTATTGTATTATCATATTAAATTATAATACAATATTTACATTTATTCAGAACATATATAAACAAATTTTCTTTTATTCTTACATAAAAGCTATTTCTAGTGTACATAAACCATCCATACATCCAATTCCAAAACTCATAACAAAACTCATGTCATGTCATGCTTTTAAAAATGTAAAAAAGGAAATCATTAATATACTATATTTAATTATTTCCTTTCAACTTCCTTCTCGTCTAAAGTTTAGTTAAGGTTTTGGAAAAATCAATTTTTAAATAAAATAAATTTAAACTTAGTGTTTTTATTAGTAAACAAAATACTTAAATGTGTTTTTTCTTTTCAAAATTCGTGAAGGTTATATTTTGCCATTCTCCATCTTGGAAATACATCATAGAAAATACTTAATTCATTTTTTTAACGCACAAAACAAGCTATATGACCATACATAATGAGAATGGTTTGATTGATATTACTGTCAACTTTACCAAAAGAAGAAAGAAAAATAAACCTATTAAACATCAGGCCTCGGTAGTTTCACGTAGGAAGTTTTCGTAACCTACAAGAAAACAAAACGAAGAGCACCAAAAATGACAAACAAAAAAGGATAACGTGTAAGACAAGAAACAAAACCAAACAGAAAATCTTCCAGAGACAGTTATAAGTCTTACTCGATTTGGAGATATGGAACAGCAACAATCAATGTCTACACACATAGCCGGAGAAGACCGTGAAGGAGAAGAGTAGAGTGTCGGCCGAATTACCACCGGCGATTTACGGTACGGCGATTTTAATGGTGATCGGAGAAGTGTAGGGTGTATGTTGTTTGGAGACAGTGGATTTTGGTGGTCTGGTGAGACTGAAGCCCAGCTGGATTTTCCCGGCGAATTTACCGGTGGTAACATGTTTACTGTGATTCTGGTGAAAAAAAACGATTCAAATCCAATGAGGAACATTAAATTGTTATGTTTTACCTTATGATAGAAGTAGAATTTACCTCCCATGAACTTCAACGTATCTGTCAGTCTCATCGAAGATTTCCTCCTACATGATTCAAACAACAAGATCTTATAGATACACAATTATAACCTCAAATTTCTATTGCCATCACCCAAAAGTTTGAACCTTTTTTAGTTCCAAATGAACCGCGATTGATGTCAATGGTTAAAAGATCATCCAACATCATATATATATATATATATATATATATTTCATATTTGAATAGATTTAAGACAACACAACATACTATTCTAATTAGATTCAGCCTTTGTCTCATAACATGGATGAATCAGCCTCTGATAATATATTAAATATAAAGTTGGACCTAAATAAAATCAAAAGCTAATTCAATAGTTTAGAATTGTCGAATCCATATCTATGAATCTACAATTAAGACTTGACTGGTGGAAACATTACGTTTGCGTTTGACAGCGTTTCTATCAGCGAGTGACATCATTTTGTTTCATTTTGTATGAATGGTGAAAACGTTGCGTTTGCGGACGACTGCGACTAGAAGCGAATGACAGAAAACTGTCGCGATTGCGTTTCGAACAAAATTATCAAAATAGACAATTATTAATAAAATAATTTATTTCAGTTTTGTTGTTTAGTGTATACTTTTTAAATATAATTTTCAAATATTTGCCATAAATTTAAAATTATTAAAATATTTAAATATATATATTTATTATTAATATAAATTATAATAGAAACTTAAAATAATTTTATTAAAACATAATCAAATATTTTTATACACCCATATATATACATATTTATATATATTTACGATAAATATAAACTATAATAAATCATTGAAATAAAATTTGAAATACATATAAAGCATAAAACATAATATCTAAAAAAAGAAAAGGGTATTTTCGTAATTTTATTGAAAACGCACCGAAATGCAAACAAAACACAACATAATTCCGGATTTTTAAATTATCAGTTTCGCCGCGTTTGCGGACGACTGCGACTCCACTAATCGGTTTTAATGTCGCCCGCAGTCATCAAAAAACGCAGTCGCCCGAACGCGGGCACTACGACTCCACCGATCAGAGCTTAATGTTTTAGTCGATATAAAACAACACAATGTAACAGACAAAACTTTTAAAGTTTCGATGCAATAATATAGAAATTGTTATGAAAAAGAGAACCTGAATGAGTTCTTCCATGACATCTTCAAGAGTTATAATGCCAATCAATTCCTCATCTTCATTAGTGTTGCTGTCAATGTATTGGGTTGGACTTTGACAATGAGCTTCAGTAGCATTTGTCACAGGCATACTCATAACAACTTGATGATGTCTCTGCGGCGATTTACAAGCAATTCCTACAAGACATAGAAATTACAATCCAACTTTGATCATCGTACGTCAAATATGGATTTAGACATAACTAATATCAGAAGTTAACTCGAGAGTTTAGCATTGTTTAATACCATAAATAAAATGTTCTACCCGATATGTGATAACACCATATATACTAATACGATTTGTATATACAGACAAAAAAAAAGGTTGTACCTTTGAGGTTCTTGTGATCATTCTTGGTGCTGACAACAGCAGCCATATGGCTCCGACCTGTTTGGAATATGTTGAGGATGTCGTAAAGTGGGAGTTTTTCATTGACCCTTCAATGTCATTAGGGATAATCTTTTGATCAGCTAAGGTTTTGAGACCAATTGAATCAACTTCAAGAAATGAATATATATATACATACATACATATACCTAGGCATTCTTCTGATTGTGAGATCTCTGATCGGTGTCTCATCTTCAGGATGGATTTTAATCAAGTTCTTCACCTATCACATTGAAGAAATGATCTGTACAAGAGGGAAGGTAACATAGAAAAGAAGTCTAAGTCTTGAACTTGTAATTTACTAACCAGAATAAATCCGACCATCGTCTTAGGATCCTCAGAATAAATAGGTATACGGCTGCGCCCTTCACTTGCTATTAGTCCCATTGTCTTCCTGAGAAAATCAATACATTCGACATGTAGATATTGTCGAGAAACAATGGAAAATGAGGAATTTTTGAATATTAAATCGTACTCGTCTAGCTTTGAATTAATATCAAGCGAAAATATTTCAGAAATGGGTGTCATAGCATCTTTTGCAGTCTTTTGGGTCATATCAAGAGCTCCTGATATGATAGTTGTTTCGTCGTGAGTAAGTTCCCCACCTTTCCCTGCCTAATAATGATTATACGCGTTAATCTTCAGGATTAACGACGTTAATCTCAACGTTAATCTCAACGTTAATTCTCGTATGGAACCATTAAAAACCTCATTTCCATGCATATACACTAATGTTTTAAGCTCGGCTCGTCTTAAAAGTGTCGAATGGTGTTTCCCAAGAAGCCAATCCAGCAGCTGTTGGACAAAAACAACTCAGAATTATTCTTATATGAACCAGAAAACAGTAAAATTGCTTACAAAAACTGATGATTTTGATTCAGAGGTTTGCAAAAAAGTACTATTTTATCCAACAACAGGCATTTTGAGCTTAATATAAGTGTTTTGTCTGGTACTTGTTAATGAATTAGAAGTTTGATTGATGAATAAAAGTTAAAATCTTTAGCTGAGGACTGTAAAAACGCTTTTACTGTTCTTCTTTGGTATGAAGAAGCTGATTTACCTTGCTGATTGGATAAGCTATTGGAAAGAAAACTATGACGATTAATCGAACCAGAAAATATAGTTTTGCACCGATGCTCAGTCCATATCGAGAACATACAGCTTGAGGTAAAATCTGCACAAGTATAAACAAAACGCAGAGTAAAATTCTGTGTAGCATTAATGAATTCACACTCATGTTGCATCAGAGTTTTACTTTTTTACCTCACCAAAGGTAAGTATAAGAGTCACAGATATCAGAATAGCTCCCCAAGCAGGAAGCAAAGCGTCAATGAAGATAGGTAAAGCCTTATGATTGATACATCAAAACCATAGTAAATAAATATACTAAAAAAATCAAAACTTTTAACAATTTTTACACACATATGTATGTATATGATTACCTCCATGGCCAAAGCATTGCCTATCAGAAGTGTGCACAGAAGAAGATGCTGATTTTTAACAAGTGGGAGAATCTTTTCTGATAATTAGAGCAAAATTTGAAGATTAGTATAAGCATAAAGTAATAGAGCCCGAACCTTCCAATGGAAATGAAGGGTACCAGCGTTTCTACGTTCGTGAGGTTGACCAGCCTTGATCAAGACCTCGAGCTCAACAAGACTAAGAGACATGAGCCCTAGAGTTAGGCCTGACATTAACCCTGCAAAGGCCACAAGGGTCACACATATGATAAGGTACACCCAGAACATAGTCTCACAACAAGGTACATCATTTGCTGCCATATTATTGATTTGAGATAAACTAAGACTCAAAACCGCCAAAAGGGCAAGGCAATGTTTGATGGGTGTTGAGATTGAGAGAAGTATGAACTAAATAGTAGCCAAAAGATGACATAATATACCAATCCATGAACCAACATCCATAATTTCAAATATAAAAGTATGTTTGTTCTAGAATCGTCCGTACCTTCACTGAAAGCATCCTTTAGTACAGAGGCCTTGAAAGGTGGAGTTGCAGCCAAACGCAAATACGGTGATTGTGTTTTCTGACGACGCCGGGCAACATTAAAACCGACTGGTGGAGTCGGAGTCGCCAAAAAACGCACCGAAATGCAGATTTTTAAAATCTGAATTATGTTGCGTTACGTTTCCGTTTTGGTGCGTTTTGAATAAAATTACCAAAATACCCTCGCATCTTTCCTTTATCTCTTCTCTTTCTATTATAATTTATATTAATCATATATATATATATATGTGGATATATATATGTATTGTGTATTTCAAATATTTGAAAATTATAAACGAAAAGATTTAAATAATTTTTTTTTCTTAATAATTGTCTGTTTTGGTAATTTTGTTCGAAACGCAATCGCAACAGCTTTCTACCATTCGCTTTTAGTCGCAGTCGCCCACAAACGCATCGATTCCACCATTCAGACAAAATGAAACAAAACGCCGCCAATCGCTGACGGAAACGCCGCCAAACGCAAACACAAACCCTGCGTTTCTACCAGTCAAGCCTGAATGTAAAGCCTTTGCTGATATGAACAACTAAATTGTAGGACCAACCAGAAGAATCAAACAATTTTCTTCCATCATTATAGCATGCCTGGTATTTCATTGTAGTTTTTCAGCGTTTGAATTTTGATGTTCACCCGAAATTCTAATCATTATTGCATCTAAATGACCATAAATTAGAGGGAAACAACAGATTCTAATGCAATGATGTTGGAGTAGACAGTGAGAGCATGATAAAATCCAATCTACAACTTGGTCACATGTCATGCCATGCCAAGTTTAGGTTGTAAGGAAATTATAGCATAATGGTCATGATATGCAATGCGCATAATTGTCAAATATAGACTTAGGCTTAATTAAATTCATAAATTAGCTCAAAATTTAGGGTTCTCAATACTATATATAGAAGTACATGATTCATGTCCAACCAATATAACACTATACAATATAACCCCTTTTCTCACACCTAGACTTAGTTCTAGACCGTGGATAACGCAATCAGGGGCCCAACATCACAATATTAAAATACGGACGAACTAAACTCTGATATCATATCAAATATGGGCTTAGATCTAACTGAACTTATAAATTAGTTCAAAAATTTTGGGTTGTTATCATTTATATATATATATATATATAAAAGTCATAATTCATATCCTGACCGATGTAAATCCCCCGTTATCATACAAATGAAAACATGAAATCTCATGTAAGCATTCTAGGATGCTGTAGCAGCAAAAATACAAGAAAGAAGAAGCCGATGAAGCAGGTGAGTAAAAGAGCAAATGAACAATTTCATTGGTAATGAATATAAAAATCTTTAAGGGTCAGATAAGCGAATGGCTCCTAAATGAAGCATTTTTATACTTCAGAAGTCATGCTTCTTCAGATTAGAAAAAAAAAAACCCTTAATTTACTTCTAAAACCAAGGCCATTAGCACTAACACAACAAACAAATTAACCAAACAAACACTAAAGCTTCTTGTATTTGCTAAGCAAATGACAACTAAAGTATATCTTAATCAACATCATATACCGACCACATCAGGATTATCTGCTTAAAAACAAATAAACAGAATGAATTAAGTACAGTTTTTGTTCTGTTTAACATATGAGATCATGCTGTTTTAGCAACTCCTGAGAAACATAATGAACAAATAGATAAAAACAACATTATCTTCATCATCAGCAAATCAATGTTCCTTATTACATCATGTTCCATTTACAAATAGTTTACTGATTTCCCCCTTTTTTTTTTCAAAGATTTAAACATTAGAAATGCATCTTTTGATTGTTGTGGAGTTGATGAGCATGAATTCAGGGCTGAGTAGAAGTCTACAATCTAAGAAAACCCATTTGAAAGAATCTAAAAATGCCTGAAAGATAGATACTGACACATTCTTCAATTAAGGACTTTTAAAGACGATAGATTTGAACCAAAATGATGGAAAATGTCTCACCTTTAACTCACAAACATTGAACAAATTGAATTTTATGAGTATTTTTCGATCACCCATAGTTCTTCGACATCCATTGAAGAAACTGAAACCTTCTACAATGGCTTCATGGGTTTCTTCGTCCTCTCTTCTCCTTCCCTGCAAAATTCCATTACTGCTATGCTACCGTAGCAGGAGGTTTTTGTTCAACATTGTGCCGTTCTAAACTGAAAGAAAGAAACTACACGGCGTGTGCACAACGGATTGGATAAAAAACGACGTGATGTCTATGTCTGTAATCCTAAAACGGGAGAAACTATTCGGTGGATCGTATACACCAAGAGCAGGGGAATTCAACTAATAAACCACTGCCACGTAGACAAAAGGAGAACAATACCAACGTGGCATCAATTTATTCGCTCTTTTAAAAGTTCTCCTCTGTTCTCGCGGGTCTTATGATGTATACAAAAAAATTGTGTCAAATTTTTTAAATCCCGCTGCGAACCCTGGAGCAGAAGCAGAGAAGAAGAAGCAAGATTGAGAGGAAAAATGTCGAAGAAATCTAGCACGAACGCCATGGATGACGTTGATCGTTTGTTTCGGTGCTTCAAGTGTGGAATCTCCCCTCCCCGTGAGCTCTCCCTCTCACTCTGTGATAACTTGTTCAGAGTTCACTCCGTATTGTGATTGATTGTTATTGAATCGTGGCTTCCTCAGATGAATTACCCTGTTCATGTCTACTGATAATATTACATGGTAAATGATAGTATTTTTTGTGGAATTTTTAGCATCTGCCATGAGAGAAAGGAAACGGAGCAAAAAAGAGGTGAATAAAGAGAACATCGCACTTCAGATTAGTAAAGACTCCACCTCTAGGTCATCGCCTGGATTGGCATTAGAGAGACAAGGAAATGTCATTAATGGACAAGGCAGTATAGACTTTGTAAGTATCATGAGCCAAATTTCTATTTGTTCAGTTACTTGTGGAGGATGATAATGCATAGAGGAATTGTTATGAATCCAAGGTCGAATGTTATAAGGAACTAATGCAATATACATGGCATAGAGTTGCTTAATCCGAATTGGATATGTTACCGTATTATTAGTGAGATTTGATTTGAGATGGGTCATCATGTCAAGGGGAGTGTTAGAAATTTCACATTTGAAGTTATGAGGACATAATACAACTTTTAAAGGTATGAACCAATCTACTCATTGGTGATTGGTTTTCAGTTTGAAGTCCATAAACCTTATCATGAGCTTATGCATCTACTTGAATTGTTGTAGGATGAAGTCTAATAATTGTCTAATTTGCTTGATTGTGGGTTCAGTCTGGTTCCAGGACAGTAAAACTTAGTGGTGGAAAGCAAATTTCTCCCGTTGTGTTCTATGGGTCTCCAAACGGTGTTCCACCAAAAAGACCATTAAGTTTATTAAAGCTATTGCATGAGATACGTGTTGATCTCAGTGAAGAAAGTGAATCAAGCTTCAGGTATATATGAATAACCTGATTTTGCTTTTTGATTTTTTCTTACAAGGGTATCTTTGTTTAAAATATTTACCTGAGTATTTTTTGGTCCAATATCTTCTTCCCTCAGAAAAGGAGTATGGGTTACATTTCCTCGTCAAGATGAAGCGATGAAGTTTGCGAAAGGCCATCAAAATGTGCGTGTATTTAGTTATCAAGATCATTGTAGTGGCCAAAGAAGATTTTTGGTTTCAGCTTATGAGGAATTTTGGAGAAGGTTCCTTTTCCTCCCCTTCTTTATATTCCTTCAACGTTACACACATGGAGTATTTCTCTTCAAGTGTTTAATTCTTCTTACCCAGATACAAATCTATGGATCCAAGACATCGGCACCATTATGAGGTGTTACAGGAGGTATAACTTTCTCCCCTTACTGTCATCAGCTGTTGTATGTTCTGAGATTCTTGTAAAAGCATTATTTCCTGATTTCACTACAATGATAAGCAGCTGAATTTTTTATTCCCTGCATTGACTTGTTATATTTGTTCCAGGGTTTTCCGTGTCATATGTATTTTGATTTGGAGTTCAATCAGAAGGAAAATGCAGGAAGGAATGGTGATGAAATGGTTGACATTTTGATCTCTGTCATCCTGGAGGCCCTGTATGAGAAATATTCTATAAAAGGTCAGGAGGATTGGATCGTAGAGCTCGATTCCTCCACTAAAGGTACAATAGAATGTGTCACCGTGTTTGACTAAGAGTTCAATCATCTTATGGGTTTTCTTCCATGCTTCACAAGCAAAATTAAAAGCACACAGAATCGAATGGTACACAACTAAAGTTCACTGCCTATCAGTGCTTTATGTTGCCGAGTCCTGGCTTTTGCCCTTATTTCTTCAGTTTTACTTTCTCTGTCACTGTGTTTGTATAGCTAGTTACTTTTAGCTGTAGATCCTCCCATATATGAATTGTTGCTTTCTTTTCTGATTCATGCTTCCAAAATCATATGCAGATAAGTTCTCCCGTCATGTGATTATACGAATGCCAAAGGTTGCCTTTAAGGACAACTCACACGTTGGTGCTTTTGTAGGAGAGGTATACTTACATGGAATACTTGCAATCTATTGCCTGAAAGATGTTTTTGTGACTTGTAAGTTGCAAGGCTATATTAGGCAAGATTCTCAAATCTTAATAAAAGCTTAGAAAATAGAGCAGAAAAAAGATGAGTCAATATTTTGCATTTTTATTCCACTCTTTTATAAGCAACTTATGGAATATGTTTTTCCAGATATGCTCACGGATTGTAAATGCAAGGGAAAAGGATGGACGAATGGAAAAACTGTTTGTTCACAAAGAGTCGAATGATTCCTCATCGCAACTTTTTGTGGATACAGCTGTATACTCCAGAAACCGTTGCTTCCGTTTAGTCATGTCATCAAAAGCTGGAAAGACGTCGGTTCTTCTACCTACAGGACGATTCAAATGTAAGGATATGGTACGTCCACCTTCCTATACGACTCTCTTACACTTATTTCTTTTGCTCCACACTTTTTGTTGCTGTCTTAGCACTGACCTTATGCTGCTTTTAGCAGATTTTAATGGTAATTAGTATCTAACAAAATCCAAAGGTTTTGTTCAGGGTGATGAAGATGTATTTATGACATCGTTAATCTGCAAGATGGATTCAGATTGTGAGAAGCTTCTAGTTTGCAAAATGGAAATTGATTGCATGAAGACACTTCGCTTTGACACAGAGGTAACTTTTAAAGTTTAAGAGGAATGTTGGCAGACGTTTATGCCCTTACACACCCATAATGATGATAACATTTTGGACAACTCAGGTGAACAATAACAATCTCATAAGACATCAAAATGTCTCTATGAAGTTCAAAATGGATTCTTGCTTAAGTGACATGTCTGCACCATACTTTGTGGGGAAATCCCCATTCCCTCTCCTGGACACATTTGTAGAATCCATTGCTTCCACTGGGAATGTCTCAGGTTGTATTTATGTTTTGTGCAAGATTTTACATCCTTGAATGACCTGAAGATTCATCTTTTTAACAAATATGCTACGACTTTTAGGGACGATACGGTGCTGGTACTGGTTCTCAGAACATGGGGTGATTGTTTACAGCATGTCAAGAAACAGATACTGCGAACGGATTGGAAGGGAACATAAAAGCAACCACGGTAAATTCGTTATATATAAATATTCTCGGCTTTTCAATCATTCCGTATTTCATTCATATAATCCATTTTTCTTCTCCCCCATCAAAAACTTGTCTTATTACTTCTCCGTTCGTTTTTTAATCCTTCGTATTTCTGGAAAAACCAGTGCTGCTAACATTGGTTTCATCGAATTTTTGGTGGGTTAGTGATGTACATTGTTGATCTCAGAAGAGGATTTTATTATCAGAAATGCTACGATCCAGACTGCCGAGGTGTGTATTGTATTATACTGTTATATTTCTTCTTAAACAATCTGCTCAAGGAATTGTGTTCCATTTTCCTTGCTTTAGTAAGGCCACTTACCTGATCTTTCTCCCCAGATTATCGCTCCCCAATACGTCCAGTTCCAGATAGTTGCATCCCCGACGATATGGTTTACTATCAGACTCACGAAGGAGGAAATCAGACAGATAATGACGCCGGATTTGATAGTGCTAGCAAAACCTCATGGTGGCTTGAAGCTGAAAAAATTGCTGATGATCTTGAAAATAAGCCAAATACAGCGCAACTCAATAGCATGGTCAGTTTATTTGCCTCTGTTTTCTCTGTGGCTAACAGCAATCCATTAATATTCTAGAGCTGGAAAACCTGTAATTGCTTCTTCGGTGTTGCCAAATGGAACGCATTATGTAATAAATTTGTGAATCCAAGTGTAGATAATAGGTCTACAGATCATATATAACATTCTATTTAACACATATACCAACCCCAGAGCATCCAAAAACACAGTTTCAGCAGAAAGAGATTCTAGAGAAATGATATTAACAAAATTAATATGCTTGCTGTGTGTTGTTATCTTGTTAGATCTGTGTAATTATCTCTGCCTTATAAGCATTTTTTTTATACACAGGAGATCCACGAGGAAGAAGACGAGGATTGGTGGGCGGCTGCAGAAAGTAAAGTCTCGCAAGCTGAAGAGGTACTCCTCTCTAGTGACAGTGTCTGAACTTTATTTACCAAAATGCCCTTTTGATCAGACTTCCACTTCTTAAATCCACCCAAGTCAAGATCAATCTGCCAGTTTTTCCCCAAACACCAATACTCTTCCCATTATCCTTGAGAAAATCTCTCAAATCAATGGCCTCATCACCTCCAAACCCTAAATCTTGCAATCCCAATGACTTCAGAAACACAACAATTTGCCCAATTTTCATAAAGGCCGAGTCTTTTCCTTTGATTCTCGCACATGATTCATTGATCCAACACTTTCAGACCAATCTCCCAACACTGTCCTCCACAATCACCACCCCTGTCCGCCAAACCTACACCGTTTCACCTCCTTCCTCTCTTCTTTTAATGCCCTCCTGGTCGTCTTCCCCATCCCTCCCTTACATGGGTGTCAAGCTCGTGACCCACTTCCCTCAAAACTCGTCCCTAAACTTACCTGGAATCCACGCATCTTACACCCTCTTCAGCTCTACGACAGGCCAACCCTTGGCATCAATGGACGGAACTGTACTAACCCTTTACCGCACCTCGTCAGTATCTGGCTTAGCTTCCAAAATCTTGGCTAGGGATGATAGTCAGGTCCTGATCATGATCGGTGCCGGTGCTCTAGCACCACACTTGATCAAATCTCACTTAGCCGCTAAACCGGGATTGAAAAGAGTGATCATATGGAACAGAACTCCCCAAAAAGCCCGGGATTTAGCTGAAAAACTAGGTGTGGATGAAAAACACAAGGAGATATCATTTGAGAGTAATGATTGTTTGGAAGAGATAATTCCACTTGGTGACATCATAAGTTGTGCCACTAACTCCACTGTTCCATTGGTGAAAGGTGAGAATCTGAAAGCCGGAACCCATGTAGACTTAGTAGGATCATTCAATCATAACATGAGGGAATGTGACGATGAGGCAATAAGGAAAGGGAGAGTGTTTGTGGACAATGATGAAGCATTAGAGGAAGCAGGAGAGTTAGTGGGTGCATTCGAAAGAGGAGTGATAAAGAAGAAAGACATTAATGGAAATTTAGTTGAATTGATAAATGGAGACAAGGAAGGGAGAAAGAGTTGTTTAGACATAACAATCTTTAAGTCTGTTGGGTCGGCCACTGTGGATCTCCTCGCTGCGCAACTTCTTTACGAGACTTATGTCGACAGTGTTAAGTTCTGAGGTATATTTCTCTCTCTTTATATATCAATAAATTAATGTTTTACTGATTCTATTCACATCTTAGTGGTATTTTTATAAACACATGTTTGAGGTTGGTGTTTTGGGGTCGGTTCGAGTTCTATTGGGGTTTGATTTGAGATGGGGTTTTTTTTAACTCACTATAATAAAGGGAAACACCTTATTTTATCTCATACAGCGCAATTATCTTTCAGACAATGCAAATTATAAATATAAATAAATTTATTGTTACATTTTTTCAAGATTATACTTTTGCAATTGAAGAATTTAATTAACAATCTTTAAAAATGGAACATGGTAGAGCCTTTGTGTGTAGAAGTCCACTAGTTGTTTTGTGGAACAAACATGGCTAATACGAAGATTCTCATCTTGTAACAAATGACGAATGAAATGATAATCAAATGTTAGGTATTTCATTTGAAAGTGAAAAATGAGATTAACACTAAAATAGATGTCCCAACACTATCAAAATAGATCATGAGAGGAAGGATCTTGAGTTTCATGAGGAGAGATGAGATCCAACGTACTTTCATAGTGGTAAATGATGATACTTGCTTCCGTGGAGGAGTTGAAAGTATTATGCCATTTATATAATATTTTAATAGTCTTTTAAGTTGTAATTATTAAAAGTTAATAATTATAAATAAATGAAAAACGAGTTTCCGTTATCAATATTTTAAAACTCAAAACCCTAGCCGTCAAAAAGAAAATCGAAGAATGAAAAACAGTTTTCGTTCTTCCTGAATTCCGCATCAAAGCAGATCCGATCTCGGCGTGGATATGCGTAGAGAGCTTGCATTATCAAGCCTTGCATCCGACTATCACACGTTCAACACGAAAGGTACTACGAAATCGTTTTTAGTTTTGTTCGTCGTTGAAACCCCGAAAAACTAATCGTTAAACATGACTAGATCTATAATCGGGTTGATAAGAACACGTTTCCGCACCTAAATCAACCCTTCAGTGGTATCAAAGCGTCTGGTCGTCTGCTTAGGATTAGATTTTTGGATTTTTTTGTGAAAAATCAGATCGTATTAACGAAAAGGGCGTGCGCGCGGCGCGCTCGCACAAACGAATCGCCAGAACCGTGCACGGCCGCGATCCTAGCCAGCCGCGCGTTCGACGCCGGTCTTAGGCATACGGGCGGGGAGGCGCTGGGGCGGCGCGACACGACCCTCTCTCCCCTCTCATCGACATGGCTGAAAGTCGTGCGGGTAAGGGGAGAGAAACTATCGAGCGGGCGACAAAGGAGGAAGGCACGAGCGGGCGAGGGGAGAGAGGGCGACGTCGCACGGCGCTGCAAGCGCCGAGGGTTGCGACGGTCCACGAGGGACGG
>CM071863.1:59744565-59839751 GCA_036759665.1 Gynandropsis gynandra
CCCAAAGGGAGAATTCCTAATGGTTGCATTACCATTGAACTGTCAATAGGAATTTCTCTGGAAAGATTAGAATATTATTATTTCCTTAGATCTGAGATCAACATGGTAACTGACAAGTTATCTAACATTCTTTGATTCTGGACACCTTATGTCTTAGGATGTAAGTTGAAAGGATATTGGGAATGATTAGATGTTTGTGCATTTAGTGATTGATCAAGATGGAATCCGTCAACTCTAGGTAAAGAGTTGGAGCTCTATGTTGTCAGCAACATAATGACTGAAAAGACCTTGGCCAGGCCATTTGAATGAGAGAAGAAAAGAGTTTCTTGCGATCATTCTCCAGTCAGTTATGTTAGGCATGAAACATAGTTGATAATCTATTAGGACTTGACAGTTAGATCATGTCATAGGATTATCCGGAGCTGTAAAGACGGAGGGAAGTAATAATATTGTCGTTTTATCATGGTTCTACAGAGTAAGGATGTTACTTCACACTATCTGGTCGCTGAGGAGTGTTGCTAGACGCCAACCTCGATTAGTTAATTAGTAAGACTAATTGACTACCAGTTTAGTGATGAACCTACGAGGTCACGCGCATACGAGTGTCTCGGCATCTACTTATGATTGTTAGACAATCAGTGTGGAATGCAGTTATATTCATCCGCTAGCACCGAAGAATATAATTGTATTTGTTTTCTTTTGGGGATAGTACATAAGATGTACGAGCAAGTATGTGTATGAAGATACATGTACTTCGACTATTTGAGATATTACGCAAAAGCAAGTGGGAGATTGAAAGTATTATGCCATTTATGTAATATTTTGATAGTCTAGGGTTTTAAGTTGTAATTATTAAAAGTTAATAATTATAAATAAACGAAAAACGAGTTTTCGTTATCAGTATTCTAAAGCTCAAAACCCTAGCCGTCAGAAAGAAAACGGAAGAACGAGCAGTTTTCGTTCTTCCCGAATTCCGCATCAAAGTAGATCCGATCTCTGCGTGGATACGCGTAGAGGGCTTGCATTATCAAGCCTTGCATCCGACTATCACACGTTTAACACGAAAGGTATTACGAAATCGTTTCTAGTTTTGTTCGTCGTTGAAACCCCGAAAAATTAATCGTTAAACATGACTAGATCTATAGTCGGGTTGATAAGAACACGTTTCCGCACCTAAATCAACCCTTCAGGAGCAGACGAATGTGTTTAGTGTTTATCTTCTTGGAAGACTATGAGATGTGGTGAGAATCAAGATGGACAAATTATGCACCAACAGACATCCAATCATCGCAATCATCGACCTAACATGCCTCACTAAAAGCATGTAAACTTGCTTGATTGTTAGCTTGCAGATGATCCCCACGTCATATGTACCACTAAGGTATGTGATGACCCGTTTGAAAACTTTCTAAAGATAGTTTGTTGGTGCATGCATGAATTGAGACAATCGCTTGATCACAAACGGATTTTAAATCAAATGAGAATCAAGTATTGGAAGTTTTGCAGCTTGCATCTCAACCCATTGATAAATATCAATGATGTATTTCTTTTGAGAGAGATGTATTAGAAGATTTTGTTACCTCAATTCCTAGACAATAGGAAAATGCTTCAAGATCCTTGCTTGAAAATTTTATATTATATGTGTGAATACCCTTTAAACGGATGAGGGAAATTTTTTTGTAATAAAAAGATCGTCAACATATACAAAGACATATATCATAACGTCATTGGCATCGAAAACAAATAGAGAAACATCGACATGAATGTTGGATGCCTTGAGATAAAAGGTGATTTTGCAATTTCAAATAAAATGCGTGCGGAGCTTGCTTGAGATCTTAGAGAGCTTTGTAAAGACGGAAAATATGAGTGGACATGATCAACAAATCCCATTAGTTGTGTCATAAAAATTTTATCAGTAAGATGCCTTTAGAGAAATGCATTGTTGCCGTCCAATTATCAAAGAACCTAATAACAGGAGATTACATGACTAATAACCGTGCGAATCGTACTTGACATGACCACATGGCTAAAATCTTCCTGAAAATCTATACACAGACGTTATTGGAAACCCTTTGCTATTAACCTCGTTTTGTAGCGATCAATTGACCCATCTGGGCTGTGTTTTATGTGAAACATCCACTTGCATTCAACCGCATTTTGAGCTTACATTGCACATAACTTGACTTCAATTTGGTTTCTTGAGTTTAGATCCAAAGTGACACTATGTATTAGAGCATTAAATTTATTACACATAGATTGTCTCCACTTTGGATCATTCAGTGTTTGTGTTGTGTTCATTGGCTCTTGTAGTAGTGAACTCGTTGTGGTAGGGTAGGTAAACCACATCATCGACTTAACCATATTATTAGTTGGTCACGTGACCATGAGGATCCACGACGCGTGATGATAAAGGAGCATTCTCTGTGACTTGTGGTTCATGCGACAAAGGATAGCTCGATGTCTCCTAGTGGATAATCTCGACATCCATAGGTAACGGACAAAAGCTCATGGGAATTGTGGTTGTTGAATGAGAGCTGACCCATAGGGTTGGACACAAATGTAGTAGGATTATACAAACTATGATCGTGGAGGAGTTGTCGAAGTCAGATTACCTAAAAGACGACGAGACTAGGTATGCGATTTCGAGTATATAGAGATGGGATGTGGCGAGTGAAGGCAAAGTATACTGATACGCGATTTCGAGTATATACAAGGAAGTAGAACAAGTGAAACTCAACAAAAGAAATGGAATAATTAGCTGGCAAAGGATCTCAAACTCAAGAGAACTAAGAAGCAAGGAAGAGGAGTTGTCATGAAAATGAAGACACAGTTTATTATGGTATTGCATATACTTTTTAATGAACATTATTACATGGTGTTTATGCGTTTGTTTCTATTGCGGGTTTTGTGCAAGTTTGTATGAGTTGTTATAACTCTAATAGAGTTAGTTTTTTAACAATGGTTGTGAACCCAACAATACAAGGTATTCTGTGAGGATATTAGATAATGTTGGGAGGGTTTAGCTCAATGTTATCAGATAATTTGGGGACATTTGTAAGTCGAAAGAGCTGAGCAATTTTTCAAAGACTCCACCATGTTCTCTATTTGATTGTAGTGAAGTTCAAAACACATCTATTTAACACATCTACCAACCGTAGAGCATCCAAAACACATCTTTGATTGGGGTGAAGTTCAAAACACATCTACCAACACCACACCCTTGTTTTAGAAAAATTAAGGAAACATCATTTATTTGCTAACACGAAAAAATATTCTTTTGAACAGTCGGACATTGAATATTTGGGCCATATTATTTCGAGGGATGGGGTGGCTATGAATTGGAAGAAGATTGAAGTAGTGATCAAGTGGTCAAGTAAAAAAAAATTAAAGGAGCTAAAGAGGATCTTAAACATGATTCTTTCTTGTGGTTCAAGAAGGCAGAGTTGGCTTTCCAAGAACTTAAACAAGCGATGGTTACGGTTCCAATGCTCAGGTTGCCAAAAGTTGAAGAAGCATTTGTAGTAGAAGCAGATGCATCCGGTTCAGGACTTGGAGCGGTTTTGATGCAACGACAACATATCATAGCTTATTATAGCAAAAGTCTATCATCTTTAGTACGCTTTAAGTCGGTTTACGAAAGAGAGTTGATGGTCATCGTTTGTTCAATCCTTAAATGAAGACACTACTTAATGGGCATAAAAGTTTTGGTATGCACGGTTCAAAGAAACTTAAATTTCGTTTTGGAGCAGCGAGAGGTCAATATGGATTACAGGAAGTGGTTGACTAAGCTATTGTGTTTTGACTTTGATATCATTTACAAGCCGAGCACGGAAAATTGTGTTTCGGATGACCTTTATCGGGTGCCTTCTCCCTCCATCTTGCTCGTTTGTTTTGCTAAGTATGGCAGTAATAATTCCACAAACTATTGATATGGACGTGTTAGCAATGGAAATTGCAAAGGATGGGGTTTGGGGTCCAATCAAACAACAACTCCTACAAAATTTGCAAGCTCCGTTGGGATATCGTCTTGTGTGAGACCACCTTTTCTACAATAATAGGTTTGTACTTCCCAAAAACTCTATTTTGATTTGCACTAATACTTCATGAATTCCATGACTGCCCATTGGGAGGACATGCTGGAGTACTGAAGATACTAAAACAAATTCAAGCGATATTTTTTTGCATGGTATGCTCACGGATGTTCAGATACTCTACTCTTTCACCCGTAGGTCTTCTACAAACATTACCAATACAGTTGATAATTGGGCTATTTTATTGGATTTCATTGAAAGCTTGCCTAAATCATTGGTTGTTAACGTCATATTGGTTATCATCGATAGATTGAGTAAGTATGCTCATTTTATTAAGCTTACTCATCCTTTTGCATCTATGGATATGGCTAGAAGATTTATTCAGGAGATAGATCATTTACATGGGTTTTCAAAGTCTTATCTCTGACCATGATAAAATCTTTATGAGCCAATTTTGAAAGGAGTTATTCTGTTTTTCGGGTAACCAATTGAAGTTTAGTACGAATTTTCACTCGCAAATGGATGGTCAAACCAATGTGCTTAATAGATGTTTTGAGACTTACTTGCGATGTTACAAGAATGCGCACCCTCGTGAATGGGCAAAATTTTTGGTTTGGGCAGAATTTTCTTATAATATTCCATATCACTCTTCGCTTAATATAACCCCATATAACATGGTTTATGGTGAAGATCTTCCTATGTTACTCAGGTTTGAGGATTGGTCGACAACAAACTATGAATTGGAAATGTAACCCAAAGAAATATACATCATGATACAAGAGATTCGAAGCAATTTGTTTTGAGCCCAACAAAAAATGAAGAATATCGTGGATCGTTCGAGAAGAGATGTTTCTTTTGCTATTAGGGACATGGTTTTTCTCAAGTTATGTCTTTATAGGCAACAATCTGTGGTGCGTCGCAGATTTCAAAAGTTGTATGCTCGTTTCTATGGCCCATTTCGGGTGGCATCTCGTGTGAGGAACGTCTATTATCTTCTCGATTTACCTGTGAACTCCAATTTCCATTATGTTCTTCATGTCTCGCAACTCAAAGGGGTTTTCAGAAACAATTTCAGCCCCTCACCATTTCCAAAGAAAATTCAACCTAATTTACACATGAAAATGCAACCAAAACATTTATTAATACAAAATATTCGAAGGCCGGTGAACTAGAGTTATTGATTCAGTGGTTTAACTTAAATTTTCAGTATGCTTCGTTGGAAAATGCACAGGTGTTGGCACACAATTTTCCTTCATTTCAGTTTGAAGACAAGTTGCATCTTCAACGAGGGGCATCGATACACCATTTCGAGTATACACAAGGAAGAAGAACAAGTAAAACTTAACAAAAAAAAAAAATTGAAGAACAAGTTGGAAAAGGAATTCAAGCTCAAGAGAACTAAGAAGCAAGGAAAAGGAGTTGTCATGAAGATGGAAGATGGAGATACCACTTATTATAATATTGCATGTACTTTTTAATGAACACTAGTATATAGTGTTTGTGTGTTTGTTTCTATTGCAAGTTTTGTGCAGGTTTGTATGGGTTGTTATAACTCTAGTAAAGTTACTTTTCTTATTAGGTTTAGTTTTCTAACCATGCTTGTGAACCCAATAACATAAAGTATCTTATGAGGGTATTAGAGAATGTTGGGGAGAGTTTATCTCATTTTTATCAGACATTTTGGGGAAACTTGTAAGAGGAAAGAGCTAGGCATCTCATCAAAGGATCCACCATGTTCTCTCTTTGATATGGGTGAAATACAAAACGACATTTCACTTATAATAAGCACTCTGTGTGTTTGAGTATACTAGGGAGACACAAGGTGTGGTTTCGGGGTGCTAGTTAGTGTGTAGAATAGGGTCGCAACCAAGGATAACAAAGACAACTAAATAAACGAAATTTTGTCTAATTTTGTTGAAACCTAGAAAAAGAGACTTAAATGGCAATGACCTAGATATCTATGGTTTTGGCATGCGATTTATGAGATAAACTTCGATTTCAAAGGCATATGACCAATACAACACGTGTATGGAGGCTTGCAAAAGGAGGGATAAAGCTTATTCAGTATGGACACTCGTATAATCCTTATTTAGTTTGTCCTTTCATGAGTCATGCCCATTGTGATTAGATCACTCACCTAAAATTCAGAAGGGAAAAATTCTTCAAAGGCATTATTAGACTTGCATAATTGGTGAACTGAAATCAAGTTCTTTTGCGTAGATGAAATACAAAGAATATTATCAAGGTGTAATGAGAAAACAGTTAGAGGCAATGATATGGAACCCATATGCGTGATAGCCAAGTTGGATCCAATGCCAATACAACTTCTTCACTACCGTTATATGGATTGTGTAAGGAAAGGTTTTTGTAGATCCATAAAGAAATGATGCATACTATCGTCTAGAATCCTTGGTCTGGAGTCATTGGGAGCTGCGACCATGTGATTGGCTTGTGGTTGCCAAGCTTGGGTCGACGAATGCCATGGTTGCAGATAGGCGAATCCCATGGTGGAGACAAGATGAAATTAAGGCACCTCTTCTCATAGTTGACAACAAACACGATATAGTTTTAGAGTATGATCGTCATTGCATGGCCAAGTAGAGTTGTTGTTAGAATCACCACGTGGTCCTGAGGAGGCATAATCGCGGTAGTTAAGGTGTGGTCGTGGATTAGTGTGCAAGTTGCCACTATAAGTTGAGGCACATTGGAAGCAGGGGCAATGAGTTTGGCTTCATGATTGAGGAGTGTCTCATGAAGCTCATCGATGGAGATCGGGGTGTCTCGAGCATTCACGGTATCAAGAACTAGCTTGATGTCATCGAAGCTGTCATCAAGGATCTAGTTGAGGAGTTTCTCATGGTCGAGGGGCTTGCAAAGGAGAGCTTGTTCATCTGCCTTGGTCATGATGGAGTGGATAAGATATGATCCTAGAGCAACGTTCTTTTGTTATATGGATAGAAATTGACTTAAACCCACTAGCAACCCCAATAATAGAATCTAGAACTTGTCTTTCCAAATAAAGGATATCCTAAACTCAAACTACAACTCGACTAGAGGACCTCAGAGAACGACACCATGACACTTGTAATCTAGTATTGATAAGTCGGTGAAGAATCCAAAATCTCTCAAAAAATCCGGTAGCTAAACTATAGGATTAGCCAATCAAAAAACAATTTCAATCATTATAACTTAGGTTTAATTGTTAGACAATATGTCATCTATTTATAAGGACCGAACATAATAGAAAACTAAATAAAATAAGCTATAAAAAAACTCGATAAAATCGCTCGGTTGAACGCTCAAATTGCTCGGTCGAGCACCGCATAAGTTTTAACCGTAAATTAAAAAAAAACTAAAATATTGTGATCCAGAAAAAATTCTCGGGTCGAGCGTTTTCTTGCTTTGACCGAGAACCCTTGTCGAGCACCATTTCGCTCTTGTTGAGCATTTTCTTATCCTCATGTTTCTTGCTCTTCTCGATCTCCTCTCCTTGTAGAGACCTATTGTAGTCTTTCTTAAGTGTTTTTAATGTCTTTGTGGGGTCGTTATTCATCCTTTCATGCCTAATTATGCAAACATGTCTTGAAGCTCCTTTGCTTTGATCCTTATTGTGTGTCCTCGTGCGAACACGTATCGAGCTCCTTTTCTTTGTCCTTCATTGTTTGTCATAGTGCAATTTGTGGCAGATCCAAGATTTCGTTCACATCATTCACTACTCCTTTAAAGGATTTATCCATTCAACCCTTCAATTTTGGTAACATTAGCTTTGGTGCATTTGCGGACTGTAAAAGGTTTATCTCCTTACATGAGAAGCTGTAATTTGTGCCTTTGTATGAGTTTTTCTATCCGCACATGCACCCAAACCATATCTCTAGGCCACACCCAATCTAGTCTTTTCATTTTTATCTGGTTGTTTCTTCTTCCAGAAATCATCTCAAGAATCACAGACTAAGGCGTTCGCAGCACAAACTAATGCGTTCGAAACACTTAAGGCAAGTCTCACCATTGCGTCTGTCATAGCACTGTCACATTTTGACAAGACGTTCGAAGTGGAGTGTGATGCCTCAGAGATCATCATTGGAGCGCTCCTAATTCAAGAACGAAGACTTGTGGCATCTATCAACGAGACATTAAATTGAATCACACTTAACTACCCCATATACGACAATGAGTTCCACGCCCTTGTCTGAGATTTAGAAATGTGGCAGCACTACCTACTGGAGAAGGAGTTCGTCATCCACACTGATCATGAGACTCTCAAGCATCTCAAGGGTTGGACTGGTCTTAAGCGGAGACATACCAAATTGATGGAGTTCATCGAGTTATTTTTGTACATAATCAAGGAGGGGTTCGAGCACCATGGAGGCTAAAAACTTGGGGTTCGAGCATATCAAGGAGCTATATGAAAAAGATTTAAAGCTTGGCAAGATATTCCAAATGTGCAAGGAAGGAGCTAGCGGACCATTCTACATACACGACGAATATCTCTTCATCGATAGACGGATTTGAATTTCACAAAGCTTAATAAGAGAGTTGGTGTTCAAGAAGCACATGGAGTAGCTCTCATGTAACACTTTGGCATATAGAAAACCTTGTCCACCATAAAGGAGCATTTATTTTGGTCACGGCTCAAGCAAGATGCTGAACAACTTTGTACACGATGTATCACGTGTCACCAAGTCAAGTCTTGCATCCATCCCCACGGTTTGTATCTTCCTCTATCCATCCCAACACATCTGTAAACTAACTTGTCAATGGACTTTTATTTCAAACTTCCAAATATTTGAATCAAAGATTCTATCTTTGTTGTTGTTGATAGGTTTTCCAAAATGGCGCACTTTATACACTGCTCAAAGACCAACGATCCAACAAATATTGCAGATATTTTCTTAAAAGAGATCATATGCATTCACAGTCTACCCAAGACAATCGTATCACATCGGGACAATAAATTTCTGAGTCATTCCTAGCGGAAACTTTTGCGAAAGTTAGGGATAAAGCTCATGTTCTCCACTATGTGTCGTCAACATACTGACGGTAAGATAGAGGTGATCAACCGTATGCTAGTTGTGTTGCTATGATCATTCATTGGATGGTATCCGAAAAAGTGGCTTGACTACCTACTCCACACCGAGTTCGCTTATAAATGAACACAACACTATGCCACGAAGCACTCATCATTTGAGGTCATATTTGGGTTCAATCACATCACTCCCTTGGACCCTTCGACTCTACCAAGCAATAGAGGTCTCTAACTTGGATGGCAAGAAAAAAGTCGAGGTGATCAAGAGGTTACACAAGAAATTTTGGGAAAATATCAGACGAAGGACTGAATAATACACCAAAGAAGCCAACGAGAAGCTGAGAAAGATGGTATTCGACGAAAGGGATTGGGTGTGGCTGCACATGAAACCGGAATAGTTCCTCGACAAGAGGAATTCAAAGCTAGCACCAAGAGGAGATGTCTCATTTCGTGTTCTAAAAGGGATCAATGAGAACATCTACCGCGTTGAACTACGAGGTGAGTTTAACGTGTCTACATGATTCAACGTTGATGATCTATCTCCTTTTGATGTAGGTGATAACATTTCGAGGATGGGATGCTCATAAGGGGGCAATGATGAGGACATCAACCACGAGGTTGAACCAAAGGAGGGTCACACGAGCAAGGAGGGCTACACGAGCAAGGAGCCTACCCAAGGACCCGAGCAGATAGAGTCATCCCAAGCCTATGCACACATGGATGAGCAATGAGATTTCGAAATAAAGCGGCCGAAATAGTGAAGGAAACCTAGGAGACTCTTGATCAAAGAAAGAATTTGAGCCCAACACAAGGAAGAATCACACCAATCTTCCATATTGCACCGGTCCTCGACCTGCACGTCTAAACCCGAGACCTCAATCCTTATTCATAAACTAGAGGGCCGAGTCTAGAACCTTCCCAACGGCTAGGAGAAGCTTCCAGGACAATCTATCCCACCAAATAAGATACTTGCCTCTTTTGAATATGTCCAAAAGCTAGAAAATCTTTCCCAACGGTTAGTAGATCGTTAGGATTTCATTTCATTTGTATCAACACATTGAAACTTGAAGAAATAACCCCTTTTTTTGTATTTCTTGATCGGTGTCAAGAACATGGTGACTTCAGCTTGTTCCAGAAACAATTGAAGCCATTATCCGATTTTATCAAGAGGCTTTCGCACCTCTTATGATTTCCATTGCTCCACCTTAAACACGTCGACAACCACCATCGATCTCCATCTTCCACCATCTTCGGACGAATCTTGAAGAGAGAGACCTTAGACTAGTCAAGAGATCCTCCATCATCATCCACCTCCATCCATTGTCAACAGACGAATGTCTTGAAGAGTGTCCTTAAGCCACTCAAAAAATCCTCCTTGACACGATGAATTATACTCGAGCGATTGAGGTTAAACAGATTTTACATATGCGTTTCGAGTTTTGACATCGAGGCGTATATCAGTTCGGTAGCTAAATCTCTAGGATTACTAAGAAAAAGAGGATCTCAAGTCATTATAATTTCGGTTTAAATGTCATACAATATGTCATCTATTTATAATAAAGACCAAACAATAATAGAAAGCTGAATAAAATAAGCCAACTTAAAAAAACACTCACTAAAATCACTCGATTGAGCGTTGCATAAGTCTTAACCCTAAAATACGAAAAACTAAAGTTTATTAGTCCAGAGAAAACGTTCGGATCGAGCCTTTTCTTGCTCACCCTAGCTGAGCACCACACTACAAGAAATTCACGGATTAGGGACTGAAGAATCAGTTCCTAATCAGTCCGGAAACGCATTTAGGGACTGATTAGGGACTGGCACGAGCCGTTCGCAAACGAGCGTCGGCAATCAGTTCCAGTTCGCAAACTGTCCGCAATTTCGGACGTAATAGGTAGTCCGAAAACCGTCGCAAAATTCCGGACGGTAAGGTGGTATCGTCGGAAATTTTTCCGGCCGTCCGGAATTTTTTTTTAAAAAAAAAATTAAACATAAAATTTTAATATTAGGCAAAAGACATCTGCAACTCTTATCTTCAGAATCTGGAGACCATTCCTCTGAGATAAAGGCTTGATCATCAGCCAAAACGCAGTTACAACATACTGCTGCGTTTAACATCTTTGGGTTTTTTTACACTGCAAGAACCTACCGGATTCACAATTCTCCGAGAAAGCTCAAAAAGTCATTATAAACCCTAAAACAGCACAATTTTAACGCCCTAAAAATCATGATAAAATTTCCAGGATAAAACAATCTAGGGTTTTTTACAGTACCCTCCTCCAACAAGGGATTAGAAAATACTCAACGAAACAACAAAATGAACAAAATCTAGGGTCTCAGATTACATTAGCGGTGTAGGTGATGTTCTCGAGCTGACAGTTCCAGTTGTCCTCACACTGAGTCTCCAGTGGTGACGGTTCCACGCCCAATATCGACCATGGCGTCTATCGCCTTCACGATTGCATCTCATTTTGCTGCGTCTTTCTGGGTTTTGAGACCTCGATCTTGGTCGGAGACAAGGTTCAGAAGGTCCTTCTTGGCTCTTCGGGACAGCTCCGACACGGCGTAGCAGCTAGTTCGAGTAGCGGAGGTAAATCGGCGGATGGTGGTGGAGCGAGGGAGTCGGAGATGGAGAGGAGGAGACGACGAGAGAATCGGAAGGATATAAAAAATGAGAGTGAGACCTCAGAGTTGGGCTTGGAGATATAAAAAATGGAATTTTGCGGACTGATGACTCAGCAGTCCGCAATTTGCGGACGGATGACTCAGCAGTCCGCAATTTGCGGACCGAAGAGATTTTAGTCTCGATTCTGTCCCGAATTCTGAACGACTTAGGGACTGCCCATCTGTCCCCAAATTTAGGGACTGATTCGGGACGGGGTTCTTAATCCGTCGTTAATTAGTCCCTAATCCATCCCTAAATTTAGGGACGGATTAGTCAGTCCGCAAATTCAGTCCCGAAATCCGAATTTTCTTGTAGTGCCATTTTTCTCTAGTCGAGCATTGTCTTACCCTTATGTTTCTTGCTCTTCACAGTTTCATCTCTTTGTAATGACATCTTGTAGTCTTTCTTAAGTGTTCTTTGATGTCATCGTTCATGCCTAATTGTGCAAACACGTCTTGTGTGTCCTCTTGCGAACACATCTCGAAACTTTTTTGTCTTATCCCTCGTTGTTTGTATTCATGCAACTTGTGGCGAATCCGAGATCTCGTTCACATCATGATGTTGTTCATCCATTGATTGTGTTCTTGGCTGAACTTTTTATTTGATCATTGATCTGACGTAAATGGTTGCAGGAAACTTTGCCATAAGTGTTAGCAAGGATCTTCCAAGTCTCAGGAACAAAATTGGATCAAGACACCATAGGTTTGAAGAGGGTGGAGATGGTGCCGACTAGAGCATTAAATAAGATTTTATCTTGTTGTTTGAGTGAGGCAAAATGTCGAGTTGGGAATCTTTACACCATCGACACTAAGATGGGTATCAAGGACGACGAATCGCTTCTCAATGAAACAATGAAGGTGATGGCCTTCGTGAAGAGCATATATTATTATAGTGTTCCATGTGAGGTAGTCGTTGATGGTCAATTTGGTGATATTGATCATGTTGACTATGAGGATAATTAGTTGTGTTTCTTGCGGATTGAACATGACTACGACATTGGTCTTGGAGAGGATGGACAGCGTGATGCCGAGGAAGCCCTATGTGTTGATGAACAGTGACATGCAAAGAGTGACGCATGGCGGCTTTCTAGAAGGAAGACGGCAGTGACGGTGAACAATAATCCATGAACAATTACTTGTGAACAGTGACACTCGCAAGCGACAACAATTAAGACCTTGGATTTTAACGTAATTTGCTCTAATATCGTAAAAGAAAAACACTTTTAATACATATGATGTTATTAATATTTTTAAAATTTCTTTGACATGTTATGAAAAAAATAATATGCACATTTTTTTATTAAAAACAATCGTATTCATGTGCATATTTAAAATAATTTCTTAAAATAGTATTATTTTGATGTTTATACTCCTAATAACAATCTTTTATAGGCGAACAAGAAACCAAAGTCCTAAAAATATGTCATCAAAAGCTTGCTTGTGTTTAAAGGGACCCTAAACCATAAGTCTAACAGAGTATCATATCAAAGAACACAAATGAAGGAACTCAGTCTGCCCCAAAAAAATAAAAAGCCTCCAAATGCAGAAAGTCACTGTAAGTTGCTCGCTTCGACGAGTTCCTTGAGGAGATGAATTTCCCCTAATTGTATTCATTGTAATTCATTACTATCATTCTTCCTCCGAACCTGATTCTTCAGAACTTGATTCTTTCTTATTCACCGATCCATTTGCCTTCTTCGACCCTTTCTTTTCATCCTTCTCTCTTTTGTCGTCCTCATCTTCGCTGTATTCACTCTCGTAATCGTCGTAATCCTCCTCCTCCATCTCCTCTTCCTCCTCCATACCCTCTTCTGCTATCGCTCCCTCGTCCTGGACCATACCACGGGTCCCAGCCCGGGTTCTCTTCAGAATCTTCATCTTAAGCGACGACCTTTTGTCGCAACCAATCCATGAGTCACACAAGCAGAAGCAAGTCAAGTTGTATGTGCCCTCCGCAGGTGCTTGAAATTTACCCATTACAAGTCTCGACCCGCTTTTGACCTTCTCGATGGCTTCTCTGACGCCGTCGTTAGTTTCCTTGGTGCTGGCTCCTGAACCTTCCATTGTCTCGCCTATGGCCTTAGAAGCTCCGGTTATGGCCGCAGCTTCGTCCATGAAATTCACCTTCTGGGAGAACCAGACATTGTTTGAGACAGAGTCCGCGAGGAGGAACCAGTAGTTTTCCTCCTTGTGGAAGGGATAGAACGGTGCGTGAGGAAGGGCGCCAATGAGGCCATTGGGCCGTTTGAGGGTTATCCAAGCTTGTACTGTTACAATATCGCCCTCTTGAACACCCTCTTCGCCTTCTGTTTCACACGTGATGTCAATTGTCAAAGACGGCATCATTTCAAGCACTTTTTCGATGTCTTGAACATCAGAAGCTGTCAGTCCTGCAACCTGTGTAAGCAGTTCGGAACGATCTTCTAAGCTCATGTCTTGAAGCTCCTGGAATGATCTAACCTTCTGAAATTGGAGAATCAATAGAAGAGTTTAAAAAGAGAACAAAAAGGATTAAAGATGAACCAAACCCCACATTTGCTGAATATAAATTCCAATAAATGCAGCCAAAGAAAGTCCACTGATAACTAAAGGGTCAAAATAGTCGAGAATATTCCAAAAGAATCGTGCGGAAATCATACGAAATGAAAGTAGATATCAGATCAAGTAACTTCACAGATTTGTGATAGATACATAGAAAAACTAGTATTTGTGATATAATTGTGGTAGGGTTATTTTGGGGATCTAGGTGTTGTAACCGTATTCTCCATTATATAAGGAGAGGGTTAGAAGGGGAAGGGGGAGGAAGGTATTTTGGAGGATTTAGGGTTTGGAGAGAAAGAAGGATTCTCCAGAAATATTCCTTCATTCGTGTTAAGCTTTGTCGATATATACAATATCAACTTTGATCGGGTAATTTCTTGATTTGTGGTGCTTTGTTCTTATCAATTTGATAGTATACCTTACGCGCTATCTTCTTAACAATGGCCTCACTGAAATGAGGAAGCTGCAAGAATGGAGCAATGCCTTCAGCAGATCCTGCGGATGACTTCCTTGCGCTAAGAGGAACAGCCTGTAATATTTGAGCTATAGGTTAGTTCCTTCAGAAACAACATATAATAGCTTCTTAAATTTCTCCAAAAATGTAGCTCTCGAAAGAGCAAAACAAAGAGAAGACAAAAAAGAAAATAGAATGGAAAAATTAACACCTGTACAATGCATTGAGAGAGCTCCACTACTCCAACCGCAGGTCTCAGCCATCCATGCCCTTGTGCAGTGCGAGGTATAACAGCCATCTGCAGGAGACATACAACGTTACATACGATTAGCAAAGAAACGGGTATGAAAATTATGAGTCAAAGTAAAGAAACAATATTCTAATCAGCTAGACGACCATGGAAGGCAGAGTAAGATGTATACATGTAAATTTTGATATTTTTTTATCAATTAGCAAACTTAAAGATGGTTCTGACAAGACTAGCAGATCACACAACTTTGTATGCTATCAAGTAGTAACAAGAAAGATAACTAGAAGAAAACGGGTAAGCAAAGTCAAAAATTACCTTCAGCAACTCTTCTAGAAGGCGAGGAGCAAGCTCTAGCACACGCCTGAAATCATGCTGCAAAGCTGGAGAGAGGACTGCTGATTCACGCGTTAACTGAGCCTGAATCAACAGTTCCGTCTGCAAGAAAAAAATGATAAAAATAAGTATTTCCATCTTCTCCAACAAAAAACTTTGCACTACAGTTGATTAAATATAAGATCACCTTGACTATAGCTGGATGCTGTTTCCAAAACTTAGCTTGCTCTTGCTTAATGTTTTTTAGGTCCATATTTAACTCGCTCCTGACAGACATAAAGAGCTTCTGGAGAGGTTCATCATCATTTCTACGAACAGGGATCTCCATGTATTCAGCTGCCTTGATGAAAACTTCCATAACTTTGCTGGAAAATGAAGTTACGTGTCAAATAATAAAAAGAACACAACGTTCGTTTACAACACATAGCATTTGTACCATATACAAAGGTAGATATGTACGTACCTTGGGGCTAAAGAAGGTTTCATTAAATAATAGTATGCAGAAAGTGTCTGATGCATGACATAGTTGCCAGTATACTTTGATGACCTCGAAAGATATATCACAGCAATCACAAGGGGCAGGAGAATACAGACACCGACTATCCACAGTAATAATATGCCACCAGATGATCCATCAATGTTTAGGAGAAATTGAGGAAGAGCAATGCCCATTTGAAATCCCTGAGTAGAATACAATATCTGATTTTAGAAAAGGTTTGTAACAAAAATTGGAAAATCCATGTGCACTTGAAAAGCTGAAAATATATCCATACCTGTCTGCCATCTGGATGACCATACTTCTCAAAGTTTTCACGAGATGTTGCATCCGTCAAAGCCTGGTAAGCTTTAGATATGAACTCCACAAAATATTTATGGGCCTCTGTACATTTGAATATGCAAATCAGCAGTAAGTACATTTGAATATGCAAATCAGCAGTAAGTACACTTGGAAGACGCTTTTTATGAACTAAAATCCAGAAAGCACTGTGACCTGGATCCGGGTTTTTATCAGGATGGTATTGGATGGACAGCCTTCTATATGCTTTTTTAATTTCTGAATCCGAAGCTCCAGGTTCCAATCCAAGTATACTAAATGGTTCGAAAACTTGTACCTGTACCACACAAAAATACCGTACGCTCAAGTTTCGAAACTGAGACACAAACAAATACAAGTACACAGCATAATCTGACACCGTAAAGCATAAGGCCTAAACCGACTTTGGAGAGGAAATCACCTCACGGCTCATGTTCTTAATGTAGTATATCAAGAATATCATCACGACCCAGAGCAGCACAAGTGTCATATTACTGCATGTTGAGAAGTTAGAGATCTGCAGAAGTAAATCAACACGTTAGGAGGAATATGCCACACAATGCAATGTAGATAAGTCTTTAAATAGAGTAAAGCATTACTATTCACTAAATTTGAGGAAAAACTAACCCGCTTAAATATGGATTTCTTGTACTTCCCTGAGCGTTCACACTCAGAACACTGACAGTGTATGCTCCTGGCTTTCTTCGAGACAGCATTGCATAACTTCATTATTGTATAAGGAACCAAAGGAATTGCCATTATCGTCAAAATAAATATGGGAAACAACCCACTATTTTCTTCTGATGCAGCCATCGTCCCTTCGCTTAAACAGCCTTAGAGCAGAGGTTATGCCGTCCTACTGAAATAACTCAGGTCAGAATATGTACCCAATCGCTAAAGCAAAGAATAATAGAAACAGAACCTCCTGCAAGAATATGCATGCAAGAGATTTCTTTAGATCCCCTAGCAAAGAGCCTTATATCATCATATTCTTGGGAGCTTTTTCATAATTTGACATTGGATATTCTTGCTAGCTTACATTGATGCAGTAATTCTGTTCCCCGCCACATTCAACAGATCGAATAAGAATACACGAAGTGTAATAACATAAAAAGAATTGGCATACACCAAAGCTCAACAATTACTGTATACATTCTCCCACATTGGAGTCTAACAACAATATCGAAACCCAACAGAAATGGTTGAATTTGGTGCATGAAAGGGTGAATTTTCACGGATGAAACTCAAAGGGGGAAAAAAGTTATATTTTACACTGAAAAACTAATGATTGGAAAAGAATCTATTGAGGAGGATGGACTTCTAAAGTAGATAGACACTGATTGCGTACGAACATCACACAAATAGGATTCTGTTGTCACAATGTTCACCGGAAAATATCGCAGTATTGAGAGAAACATGGAAATGCAAAGATCAACTCACTTCTGCGCAGATTTATCCACGGAAATTACAAATCATGCCAAACACACAAAAAAAAACTACAAAACATAACTAATTAGAGCCCTAAGATACATACCGAATACGAAATTAAACCAAGAAACCTACCCAATATTGACTTCGATCATAAACGAGCAAAACACAGATCGTAAAAGGACGAATTAGAGATAAATAGAAAAAATAAACATGAATTGTAATCACCTGAATGCTAAAACCCTATATCAGATCGCGATCTGAACCCGAGACGCTTCTCTCTCTCTCTCTCTCTCTCTCTCTCTCTCTCTCTCTCTCTCTCTTCCTTTGCGGTGGCGCCAAGGAAGGAAACGAAATGAAGAGGAAGAAGAAAGATGACGAAGAGCTCGACAGAGAGAATTATTCAGATTTAATATTTAACCAAAAAAAGAAAAGAAAGAATATAAACTTGAACATGAACATCAGGGTTTTGTAACGGACCAGACTTTTCGTATCAGTATTGGGCCCGATACAGCCCCTAACCCGACCCGGATTCTTTTCTCTAACCCAAACCCGGCTTATTAATTTCATTTTTTTATAAAACATTTTGACTTTTATATACAAAATAATTGTATGAAATCTAGCGTTATTTGGAAACTTATTCGACAAAAGATTTATAAGTTTAGGGTTCATAATCATCAAGAGAAACACTTGCAACGATGCTATTTTGCATGCGTAGTAATAATCCGATAGAGTCTTTAAGTTAGGAAATGTGAGACTAACTAAATCTCGAAGACAAAGAGTTCGGGCTACTCATATAACATACGAGAGGTGTCGTTATTCATCCTCGCAAATGCAACTACAACATTCTAAACATGGAGATGTACGAGTAAAACGTTTTCAATATTGTAGATCTTAAACTCATATTCACATGCTACATGTCGATTTTGAATAGTTTCTCATCCGTCAAACTCATAAAAATATACAGGTTGCTTCTAAAAGGGTCGATTGTATAAATGTTAAAGATAACAAGTATACCGGTAATATACACTACAAAAAATATGTCATTTCTAATGGATTCCAACGGATTTACGGCTGTTGGAAAACGATCGTTGAAAAACAACATCCGTTACAATTTACAAAAGTCTGTCAACAGATAATATCCGTGGAGAAATATCAAGGGAGCGAAACGGATATGTCTGTTGCAATTTGAAATTGATACCTGTTACAAAGCCATTCAACGGAATCCTGTTACGAATTTTCAATCAGTACCCGTTGAATATGAATTGGCAGGAATTCTAATGTTTTGCAACGGATGCTCGTTGGATCTGAATTGGCTGGAGATCTATAATTTTGCAACAAATGTCCGTCGAAAATATTAGTGAGAAATAACAACAGATGCACGTTGGATATGATTTGGGAGGAATTATGTAATTTTGCAACGGATGTCCGTTGAAAATTATGTTATATTATCAACGGACATCATTGGTATCAGAACGAATTTGTTAAAAAATAAAGATAAAATAAAAAAATGATATATACAAATATTAAAAAAAATTACTACATTTCATCTAAATCGGCACCATATTCGTCATCTCCATCCTCACCAACGCCTTGGGAAGGCATTGTACGGAGTTAATGATCGGTTTTTGCCTCGGTGTTATTTCCCCCATTGGTGGTGATGGCGGCTCATACGCTCGATCGGTCAACAATTCGGTGATACTCTCCATGTGACGCATATGCGCTCGTGTTTCTTAAGATTAGCCTCGAGTTGTTCAATGCATTGATCTTGCGTGTAAGTCTCTTGGATTATAGGGGTACCGTCTTAGCGTCCTCGATGATATCTTTTTGTAGAGCACCTAGACCGTATAGACGCCCCTTATAAAACCTAACAAACTATAAAATTAAACAAATTAAAGTTAAAATATATTGATTTAAACTATTTATATAATTAGAGAATTATTATAACAATAATGTTATTATATACCTCTAAATAAATTTTATCCTTTTGTAAGGGATTAAAATCATCAAGAGTTGAACCAATGGCTTGTTATTGTTGTGTGTTCTTCTCCGTCACAACTTTCACCATCCGCTCTGCCCGGGGGTCAACAAGTTCTAGTTCTGGTTCATCGACCTCTTCTCCAATGACAGACTTGTTCTTGGTGTGACTCTCAACGACTAGCTCAAGAAGAGTCGGTTCTCTTCTCATTCTCTGCATATGTAATATTATAATCATATTATTAGTTAACAATTTAAATAAAAATAAATTAAAATTATAAATGTAAATATTTTTTACCAATTCTTTTTTTCATTTCGGAAATGATTTCGATCTCGAGGTATAGCAATGTGAACCATCCTCGGGAACTTTCTCGTCATACTGACTTTTTTGGCCTATTTACTTTTGGCCTTGATGTTTTCTGACTCCCAATATTGGAAAACCATGGGTGCACAAATAAAGATAAATATTTCTCGTTTCATACGCAAACTCAAAAAATATTTCATTGAAATTTTTTCAAGCCTTATCATCTGATGGATGTTGCATTATCCTTTCGCATGTACAGTTCTGCATGCCATCTCATTGTCGCAGCGGTATTTTTATTTATATAAACTTCTCAACCTGATTGCTATATGCATATAGAACATCTTTTTGTATGGTACATATTTTTGTGAAGATTGTTTAAGAAATCTGTTTGCACTGTAAAAATTATATTCCAACAAGTTTTTATCTTCTTCCCAAAACAACATGCAGTTGTTTCTACAAACATCATTTTTTCATGTGATATTCCCAAATCTTTTAGAATATTCTTTATATCATAATATGTCTCAGGAGCTATTGTTTTTAGGTAAATATTCACCCATGGTTTGTAAAAGAAATCCATACAATTTTCAACAACACTGTAGTATGTTTTTATACTCATCAATCTTGATGACAAAGATAAATGCGACCGACCTTCACGACAACCTTCATAAGTAGGTTGTTTCGTCGAATCCAGGAGGCTAAAAAAACGGCGTGCCTCAGTGCTCAAAATCTCTTCATGTGGTTGCTCAACAACACCAGAAAAAGCATCTGACATCATTTCCACATATGGATTTATTGTTGATGTTTCATAAAGAACTTCTTTATTTCTTTTCATTTCTTGTGCTTCTTGCACAGTATCTCTAACACCACAATTTTCCTATGAAATAACCAAATTCTGTAATTCTCTATAAAATCCGGTTGTAAAGGTGTTTGCAAACAATTTATTGATTTCGATAATTCATGTTTTTGCATCTTTTGCAGGGATATAACATTGTCCCGTATTTTTTACACAAATGTTGCATCAACGTAAAACTCATGAACTGCTCTAATCCATGTAAGAACTCTTGAGTAACTTCCTCGGTTACGAGATATTTTCTTCTATACATTCATCCTCTCGATCTATGTATATATCTATATTTGAAGACGACGATATTGTTTGAAAATATATTTTTTGTTGATGGCTTGAGGGTAAACACTTCGGGTTTGATGTATAAATAGTGCATATTTTAACAGTCATTCGTTGGAAATACCAACGGATTACCGTTGAAAAACACATTAGATTATTCCAACGACAGCCTCGAAATTCTAAATTTTCCAATGAGCATCTGTCATACATATCAACGGATACCCGTTGTCATTTGCAACGGTCATCCGTTGGATTTTTATGTCCGTTATCAATGGACTACCAACGGATCCATGAATAAATTTCAACGGATACTATTCGTTGATCATCCATTGACAATGTCAACGGTTTCCAACGGACATCAGGTCATTGATAATTTCCCAAAATCTATTGTGATCTGTTGCAAAAAATATCAACGGATGTATCTCTTTGCCCATCCAATTATAATCGTCTGTTTTTTATAGTGATAGAAATAAAAAATAGTGTTTCACAGAACTATTATTTTCTTATTCATGCATCAATCTCCAAGTATAGTTGTATCATCTTATAAAGCACACGAGAATATTGCAGTTAACTCTCCAAATTAGACCATAAATACAAAAAACCTATGTTCAAAAACCAATCTCTACTAGAACTACAATCTCCACCACACACTCAAACAACTTCCCAATGATCTTTTTTCAGTCCCTAAAAGTATATTTCACAATTTACTTAAATATTTGATTACCTCCCAAGCTTCCATGACTCTTCGTTTATAGTGGTCGTCTTCAACTACACTTGTCGAAAATCTAGGAATAACTAGTCCGATATTTCAATTAACATGTCTCCATCTGACTGCACTTGTCGAGAATCAAGTCCACCAAGTTTGTTTTATGATCAAATCAATTCCAATTGACTCTCGACAACCTTTAATCTAATCCATTCACCAAGACTCTCAATAACCTAAAACAAAAACAAAACAACATTCATAATTAATTGATAATCCAAACATTAACAACATTATATCATAAGTTATAAATATCTAATACAATGTATAAATAGTATAAGATAATTCTTTCATTTCCAATTGATTTTAAATTACAACTTTACAAAACCCAAATTGAGTATATTTTAATTCTAAAGTGATATTCTAATAAGAAATGTCAACATGGATTGTGTATAGCAAGTTAACTCAATCCAACCCATTAAAAAAGATTTTTGGGTTAGTTAAATGGATTATATAAATATATGGGTTTAATGGATTAAAAACCCAATTAGTTCTTAATAAATGGGTATAACCCATTTAACCTAATTAACTTAAACCTATTTTTATAAATTTAATATTTAACCTATAATTTTTAAGAAATGTTTGTCGATAATGTTAGAAACTTGTCAAAATTCATCAATACAATTTTATCTCTAAATTCAATAAAACTAGAATTGTTTCTTAAATTCTAGAATATGTCAAATTTCATCCACAAAAATAGGAATAAACCAATGTATTCCATAAATCATGCATAAACCAAATTTGTATCTAAATTTTGTTCTTAAATTGATGGATATAACAAAAATTTGGATTCAAATTATGGACAAAATTTTATTTTTAAATCGTAAACTTAATGTGAGAAAAACAATATGTCTCTAGATTTAGGGATGTACCAAATTTTATCTCTAAGATTTAGTTATTTGAATTTAATGATTATCCAAAACCCAATTCCTTAATATAAAGACAGAACAAAAATTTTCTAAAATTTAGTTTTAGAATTTAGAGGCATAACTAAAATTTGTCCATAAATTTCACGATGAACCGAAATCCATTCCTTAAATTTTATCACTAAATTTAGGGACGGACGAAAAATTCGTTTATAAAATTATCCATAAATATTATATATATATATATATATATATATATATATACTCAGATACTCGCGGGTAACCATATATTTTTTGGAAACTAGCAGTTCAAGTACTTGTGTCTTTCGAATTTGAGTTCGGGTTCGAAATATAACACCTACTCGGTACAAAATTGGTGTTTGGACACCGATAATGACTTTTGAGACATTGGTGGATTACGCCGACGCTTCTACAGGTCTGATTTTGGATTCAAAATATATCAAATATTTTTAATATATATCGTGAATCTTATTTTCATAAATTATTATTTTGAATATTGATATGTTAATTATAATATCTAATATATATTTATTTTTAAAATATTAAATGATAGAAATATATATACATAATATTATTTATATGAATAAATCTGTTTAAACCATTTAACCCCTTTCCTATATAACCCATAATTAAATTAGTTGAATTGAACCCAACCTAATTAAATTATAAAATTTATTATATTTCAATGGGTTGGACACAACCCAACCCATTTACATCTCTAATTTCAATCGTACATAAAAAAATATAAAAAATAAATAATATCATATATAAAACAAATGGATCAATCCATTAACTATCAATTAAAAGTCGATACCTCATCCATTGATCCAAACTAATACCCCTTTTAAACTGTCTCCAACCTAAACTCACGAAAGAAAAAATTAAACATGATCATCCCGAAGCAATCCAAATGACAACGATAATCACATCCATATATATATCTTATCACTATCCATGGCTTTACAAGAACCAACAAACATTAGTTAACACAAGCCAAATTTCCCAAATGAACAATTTAGGACAACCCAAAGCAAGTAGAGAGCTACTCTTGTTTATGATGAATGAGTTAGGAGTGTTGACTTTAGTTGTCTAAGCTTTGTTTGTAAGTCTTGTACGGACAACAAAAATAGAAGATATGAGAAAATCTTTTAGTGACGGTCCCATTCATTCATCACAACCATCCATTTTTCCTCATTTCTGTCTCATCAAAATATAAACCTTTCCATTCGAAACCTAAAACCGCATCCTTTTATGTCTCTACCATTATTCATTCATTTCCTTCATTCATCCATCTCTCTCTATATATATATATATATATATATATTATCATATGGGGTTGGGTTAGACTAAAACAAAATCGTGATTCCCATTATATATTCGGATTCTTGTCTTAGAAAAAAAATATTCAGACCAATTAAATTGATGATATAAAAGTGTCTCTCTTGTCCCAAATTCAAATCATCATCTTAAAAAGGATTCGTTATGTTTGAATTTTTTATGTATATATTATGTACAAGTTTTTTTTTTTTGCTGATTACTCCATATGACCAAAAAATTTTGTTTTTAGTGGTGTTAAAAATTAAATAGAACATAATAAAGAAATAGCACTTAAATAAAGCAAAAATCACTAGTTTCAATTCGTATACCATTGTAGTGTTTATTTGGTCGGTCCCTTTTTTTTCTATGGCAATCACAACCGTTCATCCATCTGCTAATTTCTTTGGCAATATCATTTATGCACTGTTGACGTTATTCTTATCTCCACATAACATGCATAACTATATATATATATACACACACACTGTACCGTTAAACTTCTCTATTTTTTTTCTTTATAAATGTGAATATATTCCCTATATATGCTCCTCTTTTTTCTAAAAAAAATTGGGTTGATTTTGTTTTTCATTATAGACGTAAGTCATATTCCTTTAGAGCAAGTGACCACAATGATAGATTATAAACCTTTTGTGCTCTTAAGGGTTATATTCTCTTTAGCTTGTTTCAAAATGAATTTCGAATGGAATATTTTCGTACTATACCACCCACCCCTTCCTTTAAAAAAAATAAAATAAAAGGACATTCATTGTTCAATACTTCCCAACAATAAAAATTTATAATCTTTTTGTCAAATCATTGGTATTTCTAAATAATATGTAATATCAAAACTTTAAATTCAATCTGAAATCAAATTGTTAGGATCGTACGTGGATAAATAAATGTTAGACAACAAAGTAGAGACGAGAAAAATTGTAAAAGTTGGACATCTGGATTTTACGTTGTTCAGCAAAGTGTCTATATCCACGGACGAACAATAGAAGGTTATACCGACTCTCAAAGAATTACAACACTTCTGTCAAATTGTAAGAAGAAAACAACACTATCTCTCTTAAAAAAAAGGAGAAAACTCTCTCAAACACCCAAGAAAAGAACCTTAAAAATTAAGAAAGACAACTCTCTCTTTACTTTTCTTCTTTCTCTTCTTGTTTTTATTTTTGGATGGGATGATGAAACGAGGTCCCAATGCTTCATATTTATTGTGTAAGACTAGTGTAGAAAAATAACAAGTGGAAAACACAATTTCTAAAATTGTGTCACCATCTATTATTTTCCTCCACTTTCTCCACCATTTTCTTTCTTTTCAACAACCTTCTCCACTAATTTGATTTTTTGGAATAAAAGTGATTTTACCACTTTCACAAATCACTCTTGAAAATGTACAAAGATATATTGAATCGAGTTTACATTTAAAAAATTATAGAATGTGGATTTTATTAATGGTGATGTTCTAAATGATTTTATTCTTACTCTTCTAGTGTATCCTCACTTTTCTTCGGTTATATTTATTATGTATAAATATAATGCATATTAGGGATGCATGTGTGGTTGAGTATTTGTATTTTATGCTATTTGTTTTTTCATTTAATTCAACACTTTAATATTCGTTTGAATTTGTTACTGTTTAATCTTAAACTAATGTCTAAGAATCTATTTGGTGTAAAATGATCGAAGATTTTGAAATAGTGATTACAAAATACCAAAACATAAAGTATATAAAAATTGCAGAAAATGAAATACAAATCAAGTTAACGAGTTTAGAATATTCAAATTGAGATTTATACTTCTCGAACTAGGATCACCAACCCTAAATCTCTTCGCTATGTTTGATAAAATCCAAAAGAGTATACAAGTCTTAAACAAGAACTTGAAAAATGAATGAAATTGATGATCAAATCATACACCAAAATCAGCCTTTTAATAACCTAGATCAGGGGTGATAAAGATGATAACAACTTGAAATTGTGAATTGACACATTGTGTTTTGTTTATTCTAATAACTAATTTCAATCTCTTGGTTTTCAATCAAACCAGCTTCACAAACGAATCAAAATCTCATCTGGTATAAAATCATATTTGAGAACCATAGCACATTTCTTCAACAAACTCCACCTGGTTCGACGTTCTCTACATTTTCTCATATCTTCCAAGACTCATAAATCTTGTGGTCACGATTATCCTTATTGTCTTATATCATCAAGACAATATAACCAAGCTCAAAGCTTGCTTAAACTTTGATATTGTCACGGTTTTAGTGATCATATGTGTATGGTTTATCACAGTTCTGATCTTCAGAACTTTGACCACATTTTCAGTCATTATATCCCTGATAAAATCATACATCTATATGTTTTGTCCTCTCATGGTATACTAAATTCATAGATAAACAGATGACACTTTAGGAGTGAAAATGAATATTAGTACACATTTGCTTAAACCTCAAATTTTCCATCATTCCTTTTAACCATATTTCTTCTTTAAATGCTTTTGTAAGTGTCATGTACTCAATTTCTGTCGTGGACAAAGCCACAACATATTGCAGATTGGACTTCTAACTCATTGTATTTCCATCCATTGTAAACGTAGAACCTGTAATAGATCTTCTTTTATCCATGTTAGAGGCAAAATCAGCATCACAATGAGCTACATGTCCTTCTCAAAGTTGAGTTCAGACTTCTGGTTTCTTTAACATATTTGAGTACCTACTTCATTATCGCCCAATATTATTTACTTGGCTTACTCATATATCTACTTAATAATCCAACACAATATGATAGATTAGGTTTGAGTCCTTTGTAGCCCTTAGCTTAAAATGAGCTCTAATCGGTGTTTGAACACCCCTTGAGTTACCCATGTTGAATACATGAATTATTTTCATCTAAATAGTCATTCTGAGATAGTGTTAACAAACCTCTACTTATGTTCATTTCTATGAAAATTCCTATAATCTTCTTTGCACAACCAAGATCTTTCATATCGAACTCTTCTCCCAATAGCCTCTTAACTTCTTTATTTTAGTTTTCTCTTGATATGCTATTAGCATGTCATCAACATACAACAAAAGGTAAATCTTAGTTCATTGAACCAGTACGTTTTTTATAGATACAAACATCAAATTTAATTATGATAAAAAACCTTGTTGTGTCATGAAAATATCAAATTTCTTATTCCATTGTCATGGAGATTGTTAAGATCTTTGCAACTAACAGACCTGATTTTATGCTCATTTCTTGATGAAACCTTCTGGATGAGATATAAAAATCTATTTTTCTAATCTACTATGTAGAAAAGCAGTCTTTACATCTAGTTGCTTCAGTTCCAGGTTAAGAGAAGCCACAATTGATAGAAGAATTCTAATAGAAATATGTTTGACTACAAATGAAAAGATTTCCTGATAGTCAACCCTTTCTCTTTATAAATATCCATTTGCAACAAGCCTAGCTTTAAACCTAGATTGTTTTACTCTTCGTACCCTTGGTTTCTACTTGAATACCCATTTAGATCCTATTATTTTTACTTTTTCAGGTTTATCAACTAGAATCCAAGTATTATTCTTATACAGAGACTCCATCTCCTCCATCATAGTCATTTTCCATAATTTTCACTCATGGGTTCTTTTAGCTTCTTGATAATTTCTTGGTTCTTCTATATCCATATCCTCTACTTTTGTGATTGCGAATGCTACTACATCATCTTCCCTGTATCTAGATGGTGGGATGATATTCCTTCTAACCCTATCTTTTGTTAGTTGATAATCATCAAAGGTCTGTTAAACTTTTATTTCCTCTATTGATTCATTTGTTGAACCAAATGAGTCTTGATTTTCGGGAACTCCATCTCTTTCCAGAGCATCTTACAGATTTCTTTTCTCATCTTCTTCTAGCATGATACTGATAGCTTCAGGATATTCCTGGTTAGTGTTACCATCTTTTAAATAATGTTTCAAATCCTTATACACATTGTACTCTTTGAAAATGGCATCTTTGCTGATGATGCATTTCTTGTCATCCAGCATACAGATCTGTATCCTTTGACAGATTTTGGGTATCCTAAGAAGACTCCCTTCCTTGCTCTATGTAGAATTTTCCTTCATTTGAATGCACAAGCACAAGACACCCAAATTTTTTTTTGAAGTAATTATAAAAATGAGTATTACATGTCCATACTTCTTCTAGAGTTTTGAATTCTAGTGTCGTGGAAGGTGATTTGTTAATGATATACTATAAAAAAATAACGAATTTCGGATGACCAAATCCGTCCGAAAATCGTCTGAAAACATAATTCCCGATGGATTATGGACGGTTTACTTATGTGCGAAAACGAGTGTCCATAAATCGAATATGTTCATAATCCGTCCACATTTCCAGATGAAAAAAGTAATATGTAAATCATTTCTAAGTAAGACCGACAAACTAGTTCATAAAATGTCGTAAAAACATTTATGGACTGAATTTTTCTGTTCGAAATTTTCCGGATATGATTCATCTATCCGGAAATATTGTTGGAACAAAAAATATATACAAATATTTCTCGAATTTGAAGCTTTAAAAATCATGAAAAGATCTTTGTTGGGCTTTGATGCTAGAACAACATTAAAAAACAACGGTAAGCAAACGTCGACCATGCTCGCGATCAAGATTAACACAATCTTTCCGGATTTGTATGTGCTTACATTTTTGAGTTTTGTATTTACCGCTAAAGAGATTAGTGTGAAGGAGCGAAGGAGGATTGCAATGGATACTAACTTCAAATAATGAGAAGCCGTTTTTACGAAGCTTCAAGATTTTGTTAACAATATCGATTTTGTAATTGAGCGTTTCATTCTTTTAAAGTTGGCGTAAGTTGAGAAGCTTATGAATTCTGAACAACATAAAGACTATCGTTCGAAATTGTGTATAGTCGTCGGCACGCCGTCCGAAATTGTGGATGACCCACCCACAATTTATGATGGAATACGAACGAATATCTCATTCGTCCATAATTGTAATTTCTAAATTGCAAAAAAAAAAAAAAATCGGATGGCTATCTCGTCCATCAGAAAATTTGTGGACAATTTTTTCGTCTGCCTGCAATTTCGAGCGACTATCTTGTCCGTCCGGAATCCGTCCATAATTGTAAACATTTTATAGACTAGATTTCCCTTCGTAAATTTTAAGACGGATTATGGATGGATTATGCATTTCTTATAAAATCCATCCGAAAAATTGTTTGGAAATTGAAAATTTTTAGTAGTGAGATAAACGGTTGTATAATCAACTTCGGCCCAAAAACCATGCTCCAACCATGTTTTCTCAAGTAAAATCTAATTTTGTTTATGATTATTCTATTCATTCTTTATGCAATCCCATTTTTCTTTGGGTAGTCGTGCATGTCTTATGTCTCTCAAACTCATTTTCTCTACAAAACTAGTTAAGCTTATGGTTACAAAACTCAGGACCATTGTTTGTTCTTAGACATTTCACCTATTTACCTATTTTATTCTCCACCAAAGTTTTTCATTCTGCAAAACTATCAAAAACTGTATCTTTAGTTTTCAAGAAAGATATCCGGATTTTTCTTAAATAATCATCGATTATAGAAAGAAAATATCGAGCATTAAACAATGAAGGTATAAGAGAACCACATAAAAAAGAATGAACATAATTTAGAATCCATTTTGAATTGTGTTTACGTGTACTGAAACTTAGTATACGGGACTTACCTAGAATAGAATAAAGTATTTATATAAGTCTAAACCTCTGATTTATCACCTGATAGGTAGCCTTTCTTTTCTAATTTTTGCATACCTTTGAAACTCATATGGCTAAGTCTCATATGACATAAACTTGCTTTTCCAATTGAACTTTTAACATTTTGCACTTCACCATAACATGCTCACCTTGTAGCACATACAATCATTTCTGGTTGTCAATCATAACCACCATAGAACCCTTGAGAATTAAGTTCTTTTTTAGATCACGAATATATCTTAGAGAGCCAAGTGAGGTTAAGTTTTTTTTTAATCAGGAATATATCTTACCTAATCAAGAGTCTTGATGATCCAATCCTGTGTGTTGATCTTGTCTAAACCAATATCTTTCCTTACCACAATTTGTAACCTTAAGTAACCATTATTTTCTTGGTGTCATATAAAATCTACAACCATAATCCAAGATCCATTGATCTTTTGGATCTTGATAAGAAATACTAAGTACTTCGCATTCAAAGAATGATTCAAGTATTGTTGTTGCTTCTCTTGAATCTCTAGCCTTTTCCTCTAGATGTTTATTCTTGGATTTGTAGTCTCTTTTAGTGATTTTCTTTGCCATAAAACCAGCAACATGTTTCAGTTTTGCCTCTAGATTTTGACTAAGGTTTCTTTCGATTCTTTGAGTTAGATCATTCTCGAATCTCTAATCTCCCTCTCACCACCAAATTGAACTTGGTAAAATGAAATGGTTGAATAATTGAAAATGAGATTATTCAGGAATACACATTCAATGCGAAGATTATGCATTGAATTTCTGGTAGTAGATCTCACAATAGCGAAACCTCTTTAGGTCTGCCAAGCAAGGGCTTTTTCAAAGAAAGATAGGTGAAGGCTATTGCTTCGGTTAGTTAGAACTCAAAGGCTTTCCTGCTTGTGGTTGCCCTATTTCCCTTAGCTACATATCCAAGTTCCTTAGGATATGCAGTTGTGATGATTTCATACTTCAAAGTATCTTTCAAAAGTTCATATTGTAATACATTAAGAAGGAACATACACTGATCATCTTTAGATATATCAATCTTAAGGTTTGTAAGGTCGTTTACCATGTTCTTGAAGAAGTCAATATTTTTCTCCATGGACTTTGTTTCATCCATCTTGAAATCGTGAAATATATGTTTCAAATACAATGTCACTCGATTATTATCAAACTGACTGTAATCTTTTTATGTCCGTGAGGATCCCACCAAAGCGCCTTGCACTTCTAATAGGCCATGAACTAGATCCGAATCATTCTCAACGAATCCACAAGAAGTGATCCCATTTTTTTTATCGGGTCCGGGTAGAGACCAAAGGTCTCGAGCGACCAATCCGGCAGAACAACTCAAAAGATAAAGAAGTATCGTTTATGAGACTCTTATGAAGAAATTCAAGTTCAAGAGCTCTCCAAATTTCAGTTGTTGTCTGTTATGCTTAACTTTGCGCATTTTATGATCACTTAAGCATAGAAAGATCAAATTCATGACCTTCATGCTTATTTTATTCCTTGTTTCCTTTCCCATTTTAGATACAGTTTGAGTATTTATCGCAAACTCTCTATCTAACCCTATTCTTTAGCCTTTACACTTCTCATTTCTTGAGTATCCACTTCATTTTCCTCTTCTAGCACATCATATAGATTTATGATTTCAAGATTTACCAAAATTGTATCTTTCCATAATGAAAAATCTCATTTTCTATCTATTTTTTCATATATATATATATATATATATAGCTTAAATATTGTATACATCTTTCTTCACTCCAAGTCTTTCTTTTTTTTTGAATCGAAGCACTGATATCACTTGTTGGATCTTAAACTAATGTCTAATAATCTATTTGGTGTGAAAAAATTGTAAGTTTTGAAATCATGTTATTACAAAACACCAAAACAAAAAGTTTATAAAAATTTGTAGAAAATGAAATGCAAGTCAAGCTAACGAGTTCGGAATACGCAAATTGAGATTCTGACATCTTGAACCAGGATCACCAACCCTGAATCTCTTCGCAATGTTTGATAGAAACCATAGAGTACATAAGTCTTGGACAAAAACTTAAAAAATGAATGAAATCGTTGATCAAATCATGCACCGAAACTAGCCTTTTAAAACACCAAGAACAAGGGGGCGAACGACATTAACAATCTTAAGCTACAAATTGATCTTTAGGCCTTTTAAGTGAAAAGTTGTGTTTTGTTTATTCTAGTAATTGATTTCAATTTCTTGGTTTTCAATCAAACCGACTTCATAACCAAGTCAAAATCTCATCTGGCATAAAATCAGATTAGAAAACCATAACACATTTTTCAACAGTTATATTTTAGATATTCTAAAAAATATCAAATATTTTTTTAGTATCCGAATTTGAAAACAATCATATTGTATACGAGACAATATTTGGAACAAATATAAAGCAATGGTTTAACAAAATTATTCAAACACAAGGATAAATTATAATATCTTTTTATTCTTTTTTTACCATAAAAATATAAAAACAAAATATTACAAAAGCAAGAGAATATATTTTGAAATATTTATCATTCTTTGGAACTTTTATATAATAGCTTCGATTTTATTTACTAGAGCTATCGAAATTTAGACATCAATATATATATAACATGTATGTTCCTTCTAAAAAAGTAATATATCAATTTATAAAACAAATTAAATATGTGAGATCGTATTTTTATCACTTCAATATTCTTGATTCGAACCTACAAATATTTACTCAATTTAAATACTTAAGTTACTTTAATTTTCTAATATAAAACGGATAAAATAACTGAATACGAGAATTTTATCGAGTCTGAACATGTGATGTATACGTAATATTGTATATGTTTCGCAATGATATATTTTGATTGGACCTTCCAATGCATACGAAATTTGGTCACGTGCCAACCGAAGACATCACGTGCTCCTCATTGTATTCTAAACACAGCTTTCGTTGGATGGAAACTGGAGAACATTTTAAGATTGGTGGGACTGCGTACACCTGATTAAACCCTCCCCAATAGCAGGAAAAAAATTAGAAACCTCAGACAGTGGAGATTCCCCACATTACCGCCATATCACAAGTCTGGCCCCTCAAAAATGGCATATTTATAAAAAGGACTAACAAAATAGAAATTGTAGATTAGGCCCTTAAACAAATCTTTTTTTCTTTCTTTAGCCCTTAATTTATATATATTTTACAATCCATTATATATTTCTTTAGTTTGAGTTTAGTTTAATATATGTTTCTTATAAATAAAAAATTGATATTTTATATATTCTTTAGTTAAACTAATCCATGTCAATATTTAATTATTTTAAATATTATGAAAACAAAACACTATTAAGGTTTAAGAAAGTGTTAGACGCTAGATAGACAGACACATTGTAACATCTTTATCCCGAAACAATCTCGGAACTAGGAGTGTCCATAATCACCTTCAAGAGGTGGTTACACGTAGCATCATTCAAACACGATTACATAATAAAATTAATACTCTTAATTCAAATTGAAAATGGTTCGAACCATATAGCAGAAGAAAACGTATAAAAACATAAAAAATAAATACGAAATGTAAAATAAAGTTTATCGAGACCTCATGCACACTTCTCCCATATGTTCATTGTAACTTTTGATACTGCTGCTCAACCTCTGTGATCTTCGTCCTCGATATAACCTGCCCATCCACGACAGCCCACAAAAGGGTAAGTACGAAGACGTACTCAGTGAGATCAATACATGCATGCACCTCGTGCCACGTATTCTTCCAGTCTCGAATATGTAATAGAAAATAAACAGTTGTCACACTATAAACACATAATTAACTCTATCCAACCCAACTGAATATCCACAGTCTAAGACTAGTACCGCACCGGATCATAACACAGAGTCCACACGAGTCTAGCTCGGGCATACGCTCGCAAAGTCAAGAGGACCCCAGTACACTGAAGATCTCGCAAGGTCACAACGTACCCCAAACATCAGTACAATACAGCGTTTCGTCGCTCAAAAGGTTACTACAACCTCAACACGGTACGATGTCAGCCTTGATCAAAGTGTCGTAATACTAACATCATCAACCTGATACTCCTCACGTATAAGTTCTCACCGATATACTCTACCAACCCGACTGAGTATTCTAAGTCTAAGACTAGTATCACATTGGATCATAACACATAGATTCCACACGACTCTAACTCGGGCATACGCTCGCAAAGTCCAAAGGACCCCAACACACTGAAGATTTCGCAAGGTCACAACGTACTTCAGCCATCAGTCATACAGTGCTCCATCGCTCGAAAGGTTACCACAACCCCAACACGGTACGACACTGACAGATCCACTGATCTGACTAACTCGACGCTCCGTCGCTCGAAAGGTTACCATAACCCTAGCACAGTACGATGCCGACAGATCCATTTATCTAACTAACTTGATGATTCGACGCTCGAAAGGTTACCACAACCCCAAAACGGTATGACGCCAATAGATCCACTGATCTGACTAACTCAACACTCTGTCGCTTGAAAGGTTACCACAATCCCAGCACGGTACGACACTGGCCTAGATCCAAGTATCGCAATATTAACGTCGTCGATCCGATACTCCTCACGTGACAACTCTCACCAACACGCTCGCACACGCCTTCTTCCGAAGGTTCGAGTGTGAAATCACTTGATCGAGCACAGTAACAAAATGTTCAATCAGCTTTAACATCGAACCAAACACTACAAAAAACAGGCATTTTCCAACGGATGGAAACGGATTTCCGTCCGTTGGGAAACATTCGTTGGAAAACCGGATCCGTTGCAATTCGTAACGAACTTGCAACGGATAATATCTGTTGCAATATTGTAACGAAACTTCCAACGGAAACATCCCTTGGAAAGTTGTAATGGACGCCCGTTGAAGATATTTGTAACGGATGCCCGTTGTAAGTTTGCAACAGACGACCGTTGAAAAAAGGGCAATGGGCGTCCATTAAACTATTTCAACAGACGTCCGTTGCCATCCAAGTGGGAAAAATGAGCGAGAATTTAGCTTTCCAACAGGCATCCATTGGAAACTGGCGAGAAATAGCAACGGACGTCCGTTGCAAATTGGCGGAAAAGGGCAACGGACGTCCGTTACCATTTGGCGGGAAATAGTGTCCAACGGATGCTCGTTAGGTATTCCAAGGGGCATCCGTTGGAAATCTTGTAAAAAAATAAAAAAAAATAAAAAAAATTTTTAAAAAATAAAAATATTTAAAAAAAAGTTTTTAATTAAAATATTAAATTGTTTAAAAAATATTAAAACTAAAACTACTCCAATCTATCCTATTACATTTCGTTTAAATCGACTGGGTCGATATCGTTTCTCTGATCGCCACTACTTCTAGATGGCGTTGCATCTGAATTGGGACCCGGTTCTTTCTGAAACGTTGATCCCCTCCCTTGCCCCGACATCAACTCGATGACGCTCTCCAAGTGCTGAAATTTGGCTTCGAGCTCCTCGATTCGTCGTTGTAATCGAACTCAAACGGTGAACAAAACCGAAATAACGTGTAATATATAATCAAAAGTTCAACTACAATTTCATTAAGTTCTTTTTCAATTACACTATTGTAACAATAACCTAAGGAAAAAACATTTAGGAAATGGCTTCAACTTAAAGGCAAAGTGTTGAACTCTCCGCCGACACCTCCGTCGTCAAAATTAACCAGCATCTTTACGTCTATTATCGAATTCAAAACAACCCTTATAAACTGCATCACCCAATCCTGGCGGTGAGACAGTTCATAAAAGTTGTTTGGATTCAACAATAGATATTAAGATGATTGTTATTGATGATTTAGGATAACCCTAGGTTATGATATAAATAGTAAATATTCCAACGGACATCCGTTGGAAATTGCAACGGATGCCTGTTGCTCCATCACAGTAATTTAATTCGATCGTTGAACCTCGAAATTTATAATATCAACGGGCATCCGTTGCAATTTCTAACGGGCATCCGTTACAATTTGCAACGGATGCCCGTTGTAATTTCTTTCCCCGTTTCTAACGGGTATTCCTACGGATATTGCCAACGGACTAAATCCGTTACAATCTGTTAAAAATCGCGACGGATTTCAACAGATATGGAAACGAAAAAAATCTATTACAACTCTGTTGAAATTTGTAATGAATTGCAACAGATTTAGGCTCGTTGAAAATATCAACAAATCCGCTACAATCCGTTGCTAATTGTTTCCAACGGACGGATCTGTTGCCCCGTCCGTTGGAAACTGCGAGTTTTTTTCAGTGAAAATATTGACGTTCTTCGACCCTAATACTTGGCCGAACGTCAATTCTCTAGATCATCTTTAGTCACTTATACAACTTATATAGTTGTAATCAATTTTCATACGATAAATCCATGGTTTAATCCAATTTCACTTGTAACGTCTCACTTTTTCCCGTTATGATCCTATAAATCCTATGGTGATCATGGATCGTTTTAAAAGTATAATCTCTTTCATAAATCAACCACAAATCTGAAATTAGGATGGAGAAAATTATCACCTTAGCTTCTCCGATGACTTGACGATTTTTGATAATATCACTGGCAATAACACCAATCAAATTTTCCCTATTATAAATCCATTCAATCAATCATTTCTATTATATAAATCTTCGAATTAAGGTAATAATCAAAACAAATTATCTAGAGATTTACCAGAATCTCTATTAGAATCCACTCACGAAAAACGTGATGAAAATTTGAAGTTTTTTCCCCAGTTTCTTCTTCCTCCATTTTTTCTCTTTGTTTTCTTTTTTTTTTCTATTTTCACTGATCTGTGCGATTGCCACTTGTGTTTTTTATTTTTCATAACATAGTGTATTATATATATATATATACATACATGTGTGTGTCCACCGACTCATTTTAACGGGCCATACGGGTCTCACATACATAACGTCCATAACGTCTAGACATATATATGTATATAATATTTATAACTAGATAATCTAAATATTTTATTCAAAACATTTATAATTATTTAATTTTGTAAACATATATTTATAAGTACAAAATTCAAAATATCAAATTCATGACGATAAATAACATCATAAAAAATAAATTATTGCAAGAGGCGTTGGGCGAGGATGATGTCAGACAAAAGCAAGAGATGAAACCGAAGGTGGAGGCGAAACAAATACAAATATGAGATGGGAAGGCGAGAACAAGAGACGAAAGCGAAGACGGTAGACGAGACGATGTGAGACGATGGCACATGAGAATGCGAGGATGAAAGAAGAAGATGAGGACAATAGATTTTGTCGAAGATAATAAACGAGAGACGACGAAGAGATAGAAGATGACGAATGCGAGGATAAAAAGAAAAGCGGCAAAACAACATCATTTCATTTTTCAAATAAAAAACCGTTTAGAGATTAATCGAATGCCTCGCGTCTAGACGAAAGGCTAAAAACCTTTTTAGAACATGTAACACTATATTCCCACGTTACTATGCACCATTTTTTTATTATAAAGAAATCTCACTAGTAAAAAGCTTTAACTTTTCTGAAAAGCGATTTTTCGTCTTCATTATAACCTTTCCTTGTTTATTAAATTGATTAATTATAATTAATAAACCTGACCCTATTAATTACTACTTCCAAATTAATACAACAGTAACCAATTTAAAAATAAATTAGGAAAAATAAAGCATGTGACGTCTTCTATATTAAATTTTCATGAGAATTATTGAACCCGGTAGGGGAGATGGAGGAAAGAGGAGTGAATCGGACGGGTGAGGTCGGCGCGTGCAGAGCACCGGCGAACCAGAATGACGACAAGAAGGTGTGAGTGGAATCAGAGAATCGTAGCTGAGCATTTTAGGGAAATTTTTTTTACCGTCCTAAAATGTGTGGTCCCCAGTTTGACCTCTTTACAAAGTCAAAGCAAAAGATGAGAGAGAGACCGTATCCATATTCCACTAAATTGCGAGATCCGTGTGATATGGTCCGAATATTATTATAAAAATCCAAAATAAATAAATTTTTAATATTAAATGCCCACATTAAAATTTTATATTGTTTAGAAAAAAATTTAAAAAATAAATTCGTGAAATATCAAATAGAAATATTTATTGTTTTATTTTTTGTATCACCAATAAATTATAGATAGTATTTGATGTATATTAGCAATAATTTTAGTTGTATAGTTTCTTTAGGGTGTAACATCTAGGGCCATAAAAATCTTGTGTTGTTATTATTATTAGCATATAGCATGTATGGTCATGCTAGTAAGTAGCAATGAAGTCTGGTATATAAATAAAATTTCATAATTACTCAATTATGTTTCGGATTGACATAATATCATTCACGTATATCCTCATAAAAATAATTATTAAATAGAAACAAATTCACTACATATACCCAATTTTTCTGTTAAACGTGTTATTGTAAGTGTCTTTGTTGATAACAAACGATTGCAACCTATTCACGACGAATCTGATGTCGATTTCAAGTTACGTGCGATAATTTTGAAGACGATTTCAAATTACTCGCGCCGAATTTGATGTGGTGTTAAAGAACAATAATTTTCGCGTCATATAAGAGAGAGAAATCGAGGTACTCTCGAGGAGAGGGAAAATTTGTCTACTAATTAAATGATAAGGATAATATGATGTTATAAATATTTTAAGGATATATTTGCAGCTGAAATTTTTTTTTTAGGAAAGGGTAAACTTGAAGTCAAAATAGCATTTGAAGGGTATTTTTGAAGATATCCCTCTCGGATTTGAACGAATGACGTGACACAAATAAATAGTTACTCATATAATTAGATCAAAGAAAAACATATAATATAACCCATTGAGTGATGAAAAATATGAAAAAACGATGAAAATATCAAATATGGGTTTATGCATAACTAATCCAAAAAGCTATAGCTCAAGAGTTTAGATTTGTCCAATACTATATATATATAAGTCAAAATTTCATGTTCTAGTCGATATGGGACAACTTATCATAACACTTTCCTCACATCCATATTCGGTTTTAGAGCATAGACATCGCAATCGATGATCCAATATCGGTAAAATCAAATCGAAATAGACTAAACTCTGATAGTATATAAAAAATATGAATTTGGACCTAACTAATCTTACAAATTACCATAAAATTTTAGAATTAACCGATATCAATCTAAAATTCTTATGCTAATAGACTTGGAACAACTTATAAGACCACAAAGTACTTACCAAAAACCCGATATGAAATTTCTCAATGTATAAATGGTTCAAGTGCTCTCACCTCTCTCTCTCTCTCTCTCTGAAAGCGAAGAAAAAAGTCAGCGCCCGTCCTTTGCGCAATCGTATCTCTCTGTCCCTCTGTCTCTCTCTCCTTTGTTTCGGACAGAGAGAAAACCTCAGAGAGAAATGTCTGAAGATTGGGATCTCTTTGCCGTCGTAAGAAGCTGTAGCTCTTTAGCTACGACCATCAGCGCAAAGGCTGCCGATGAAGATGAAGACGACAACGGTCAAAAAACAGAGAAGAACCCTCTGTCTTCATTGGCGGGTTTTAGTTCCGACCGACAAGAACAACGACACCCTTTCTCCTTCCCTAACAGAGACGACAGCGATATAGACGCTTGTAATTATAATGAGCTTCGGGATTCTTGCAAGCCCTTCTTGCCCAGTTGGTCTTCTTCGACCTCTTTAGTTTCAGTTGGTAACAATGTCTTGAAACAAGAACAAGGAAACGAAGAAGAAGATGTGAAAGCTCTTGGTGGTGTTAGGGTTATCCCCACCTCTGCAACTTCAATCTCTCCTTCTGTTTTTGTCTTCAGAGGTCAACGTGAAGAGCAGCAGCAGCAGCCACAGCAAGTTCCTAGTCGATCTCGAAAAAGGTTACAAGATTTTCATTTTCAGGATCGAATTCTGTTTTATTTCCCCTGTTAGAATCAAACCCATATTTAAAGTTTTTCCCTTTTCTTTTTTTTTTCCCAGAAAAAATCAGCAGAAGAGAATGATATGTCATGTAACTCAAGAAAATCTCTCTTCTGATATGTGGGCATGGCGTAAATACGGACAAAAACCCATCAAAGGCTCTCCATACCCAAGGTTCAATCTCTCTCTAACTTTCTCTTGGTTCATTTTCTCTAGAAAATTACCTCCGGGTCAGAAAATGGCTAAACGGGTCGTCTCAATTAATTATCCAGGAACTACTATAGATGCAGCAGTTCAAAGGGGTGTTTGGCCCGGAAACAAGTGGAGCGTAGCAACTTGGATCCGAACATCTTCATCGTTACATACACAGGAGAACACACCCATCCACGCCCCACTCACCGGAACTCTCTCGCCGGAAGTACCCGAAACAAACCCCAACCCACCAACCCGACCCATCAACCCGATCCAGAATTACCGGGTCAAGAGAACCCCGCTGCCAAGTCGGCGGAGAATCTCTCACCTACGACGCCGTTGAAAGAAAACGACGACGCTCAAGGAGCACATGGATATGAAGATATTATTAGCCAAGAGATTACTATGTGAAGACATCGTTCCCCCTCGGCGACCGGACGGCATGGACGACGGTGGACACGGCGATGGAAGGATGGCAGCGAAGAGGGTTGGGTCGAGCATAGGGCTGTCGGCAGAAGGTGGAAGAGGGGTGTTTGAGAGAATACTCTCAAACCCTAACCAAAACCTAAACCTATTGTTGATGGGGCCGCCAGGTTTGAGCCCAAGACAAAATGAAAAGCCCAGCTCGATACAACCCATTTACCTGAAGAAGCCCAGCACAGTGAAGCCCATTTATCTAAGGAGGCCCAGCAGAATATAATTGAAGAATCTTGTGTTCCAGCATATTTTAACAAACCGTAAACACCTGTAAAACAGATTTAGAATCTGTTAGAAATCCCAACAAACTCAACAAACTAGGGTATTATGGGTAGAATATATAATAGTGGTTATATTGATGTAAGAAGAGGTAAAAACTAATATAAATATGATATGTAAGGGTGTATTAAAATACAACCCATTTTCCTTCATCTTCTTCAATTTTCTTTCTGCAATTTTTCACCATTGTTACAAGCAAAACCAGAATGTTTTTCTTTATTTTCTTTTTCATTTCCGCAAACACTAAAACCATATGAGATTAAGGACCAACCTTAGTTTTGGTCTAAAGTAAGAACTACACTATGGGTGGCGAAGATGAAATAGATGATGATGATGATGGTGATTATGATGATGATGATGATGTTGACAATCTATTGATTCCTAACTTAGCAGTGAGAGATCGAGAGGATTTGTTCTCGAACATGCAAGGTTTAGCCGGAGCTTTTCCCTCATGGTCCCACGGTAGTTCCGCCGCAACAGGATCCGCCGGAGATGGCGGTGGATGATCGTCCTCTGGTAAAATAAAAAGTCTGCCTTTTTTCTTTATTTTATAATTTGACATTTATTGTCTTGGATTCTTAACATTTATCTTAAATCATATAAATACAAATTTTGTGTAATTTTAGTATTTTATATTAGGTTGGATAAAATGTTGTGAGTATTAACCAAAAATTCAAATATCCTAATACTCAAATACAAATATAAATATTAAGATTTAAATATTCAATAATTCTAAATATAAATACAAATATAAATATTAAGATTTAAATATTCAATAATTCTAAATATAAATAATGGATTCAACTGTTCGAATTATTCGTATACGTAAATACTAAATATAAACTTTAGTTAATATATTAACAAAGTTGATTTTAATGATCCAATTGGAAATAAAAAATATTATTAATCTTATTTAAATATTTATTGTATAAATATATATATAAATATGTAATATATTTATGATTAAATGACTAAAATATCAAATATTTTAAAATGATTAATATTGTTAAAGATTTAATTTGAACTCAAGATTGATTCTAATCTAAATGGGTGGGATAATGTTATATAAACATTGCAAGATATGAAAAAAATAGAAATCACTAAATATATAACTTTTATGTGATTTTTATTTAATATATTAATTTGATAATCTAACAATTTGTTTCCATTATTTTATTTTAAGTGAATTGACGATATTAGTATCATCGACGAATCTAAATTTAAATGATTGATATGGAGATCAATGTGAAGATTTGATATTTTTGTGTTTATTTATATTATGTATATTTTTATATTTATACGATTTGAATTTTAATTTTCGATTATATTTGATGATTATTAGTTTTTTTTTAAATTCTTTTATATGTATATTTTACGTTGAAAAATAGGTTGATATACGAATATCCGACAAATATTCATATACTTCGATTCTTTAGTTTTCCACAAATATCCAAATTTATAAATACAAATACAAATAATAAATCTATATATTTTTCAAATATAAAGACAAATAGTTGAATTTTCGTAAGTATTGTTAATTGTCCAATCCCAAACCAATTACAATTATTTCAATAATTTGGTAATTAATTTTGTATACATCTAGCAAGTAACTATATCTGTTTTCTCACTTTGAAATTCTACAACATTTATTATTAAAAATTTATTTTAGAATCACATATAATTTATTATTGAATTTTTTATAAATAAGTCATATTGTCCGCATTATTTTTTATATAGTTGTATCATTTAGTTCAAAATTAACCAACAAAGCTTATTAATTATTCTGACCAAAATATTAAATAAAACATAAGTATATTATTATTTTAAAAAATGGTCATGTGATTATCTCACGAGACAATTCCCCAATCTGGATTCTCCTAGTGGGTTCTATTAATTGGTCAACCATTTATTAATTTTCGAGATTATTAAATAACTGGTCAAACTTATTATATATTAGTTTCATATTAATATTGTATCAACATTGCATTTATTTAACTCAGTCCAGTACTAATTCGTTTCTCGTAGCAGCAAAGATTGATGGTTAAATGGATAATTAGATCAGGTTATGACGAAATAGAGACATTGGGATTAAGTGGAAATAAATTATATAATTTATATATCTATTTTAAATTCGAGTTTTATTGTAAAAATATATTTTTATTAAAAATAATATGGATGGATAATAAAACATAAGATGAATAAATAGATATTATGATTCAGAACTTTATATAATAAGATGGTCGGTTCATATTCTCATGACGCAATGTGGGCATGCAAGTGGTTATCTCTCGCCTTATCTTATTGCTTTTTTTAGTGTAATTTATTGAAAGTATTTAATGTACCAAACCTAAATTGAATAAAATACTTAAGGAAGGGTTGGCCACAATATGGTATTAAATACGAAACAATATAAAATATAGATGTACAATTTGATGTTAATGATTCACGGAGAATATATATATATATATGTAAAGAAGATAACTCAAAAAGATAGTTATTAAATATTTAAATGAAACTTCTTTTCTCATTCCTTAGGTAAGATTTTAGTTAGGGTATACTTTCATGATTCCTTTTACATACATAAAATTAAAATTTTGAATTGTTTTGCATATATTTGGCTATACGAGTTTTACAACATGGCATGAACATGTTTAACACAAATTACCAACAGAACTTAGTATTGAAAGCTTGGAATGAAATGGTAGGAGAAAAAATAAACAAAATATATAAGATACGTAATTTAATGATTTGTACAACAAACTTTTTTTTAGCTTTATCTCTGTTAGATTTACCGTTTTAAATAAAGAAAATTTATTTTTATGATAATAATCGTTTATTCATATTTTTAGATAATTTTAGTGAAAGTTTATGAAGGTTTATTACAATTGATTTAGATTTCGATTATTTAAATATTGATTCCAATATGTAATCAATCACAATTTATGTTCATGTGTTTGAATGTAATATATATATATATATATATATATATATAATAGTTAAATTTGATGGTTTGTTTCAATAAAAGTACCATTTAAACTAAAATTATTGAAAATTTAAAATAGGGACTGGTAAAAACTTAATATACACTTTTATTATAATATCTGATACGGAAAATAACTTAAGTTTAATATATATACATATATTGAATAAAATGATATAAATGATATATTTTTGTATTGTTTTCGCCGATATTTCACGTTTTAACCTACGTTATTGATTGGTACGTGAAAAAAGAGACAAAAAACAAGACTGGCTTAAAAATCTGTTTCGGGAATTTGTTAATGGTGGGACCCATAAGTGAAAAATAAATTATGTGCCATATAAAATGGGCCTAAAATAACGGCCCATAAATAGCCCAATAAGTTTGCACATATTGGCCCAACAAGTAAGCCCATATCATGACCCAAGTGTTTCGCCCATCTTCCATTTCCAATACACCGTCTCTCTTTCTTCGCAAGGGGTTGACACTGAAAATTCAACAGAGATTTCGTCGTAGTTCTTGGAGGGAGAGAGAGGAGTGATCCTGTGCTTCGAGCTTAGGCGGAAAAGATGTTCCTCCGCGCTGTTGCCCGGCCATTGTTGGCGAAGGTGAAGCAATCAACAGGGATCGTTGGTCTGGACGTGGTTCCCAACGCGAGGGAGGTGTTGATCGATCTCTATTCCAAAACCCTCAAGAAGATCCAGGCGGTGCCGGAGGACGAAGGCTACAGGAAGGCGGTAGAGAGCTTCACGCGCCACCGTCTTAAGGCTTGTCAGGAGGAGGAAGATTGGGAGATGATCGAGAAACGGCTCGGTTGTGGCCAGGTCGAGGAACTCATTGAGGAGGCTCGCGATGAGCTAACTCTCATCGGAAAAATGATCGGTCCGTGTTCGTCTTCTTCATTTCATCAGACCTATCGTAGCGTGACTTTGATTTGTTCTTTTTCCTCGTTTACCGTATCTGTGAATGTCTGAATTGATTTCAAATGTGCTATGCATTTCTTCAATTCTCACTTTACGTCATTTTAGGGTTTCTATTAGATATGTTGTAAGCATGAGAGTCACAATTGTCTGATTCCTGGTGAATGCTCTTCGTTTTTGGTTGTGTACTCTGATCGCAACATTTGGTTTCATATTGTTTGATGAGAATTATAAATGTGATATACAATTTCAAATTTGAGACTTTAGGTACCATGAGATTCAATGTTGTCCGAAAAGCCTTGCAACTGTGATCCATTTTTGGGTTGAACAATCTACTTGTTTACCTTTAATAACATAAAAATGACTCCTTCAACTTAGGCACTAGTTGGAATTCCTGTATTATGCCCTGACCTGTTGGATTTGGGTGAATGTTTGTGGGATTTGAATTAGTGAGTATTTGTTATGAAATTATTCCTCTTTCTGTTACCCTATTCACCACAGAGGTCTAATAACATTTGCAGAGTGGGATCCTTGGGGTGTTCCTGATGACTACGAGTGTGAAGTCATTGAGAATGATGCACCCATTCCCAAGCATGTTCCACAGCATCGCCCCGGGCCCCTTCCTGAAGAATTCTACAAGACCCTTGAAGCTGTAACTTCTCAAAAGGAGATTCCTTCCGCAAGCTCCACCGAGTCACAGTTGAAGGAGTAGCTTCTGGCTTTGCTTGTATGTGCCAGTCAAAACTCGGTTTTATTTCTTGTTATTGTTATCCTTTTTCCGGTGTATCTGTTACTGTTTTCTAGCTTGATCTAGAGTTGTTTCCAGGACAGCGTTAAATGCTAATAATCTTCGAATTAAACAATGGCATAGAAACTCTTTTTTAATATTATCTTTGTTACTCACCCCTTTGCAAGAACATTCAGCATTTGTTAAAGGTATGAATCTGGTTCACATCTCTTACAGTTATAGTCCTATTGAATAACGGTGTCTCAAGGGACATGAAATTTGCCAATTGTATTACAGGATTTTGTTCTTAACAACATGGATGGCAGCCTTTGTGATGCATACAGAAGGATAAATGCTACAGCTTGTTTTGCACGGCGAAAGCTTGTATCTTCTTTATCATGGTATCTACACCCGACCCTTTTGAACTTAATTTCTTTATGTGAGTCTCATTCTCTGTCTCAACTGAATTAAACGAATTCGACTTGATTCATAGATAAAATCACATATTTGCTGATGAAGTTGTCCACTTTCCCGTGAATGAACTTTCACAGATTTGGATGGGATTCTTGTTGAAACCATCAACGATCGAGTCTTTTGGGCCAACTCAGGTTTTGCAGAGTTGTCATAAAAGTGTGCTTGAAGAATGTAGAGGGCTTGATCAAATAGGCGAATACTATGCCTCTCTTGACCCTATCTTCACCTAAAGGCAAGTTCTTGCGGAAACTCCAACCCCTCAATAAGGTTTTGTAGATTAATGCATTCTGCTTCGACGGCATGGTCTCCACACAAACTGCTTCTGTATAATGAAAGAAGCTGTGAGGGTAAGCAAAACTCTTCCAACTACGACTGAATCCAAAATAAGTTCTGTAACACCCAGCGAAAAATAAAATAAAATAAAATAAAGGTGTTAAATGTCTTTTAAATAAGACATTATCACCAAATCAATAACAAAACAAGTAGATGAAAGGGGTTTTGGAAGGTTAAGAGTTGGCCAAACAAGAATAAAAAGAGAAGAAGACCAAATGCAAGATTTGGTCGAAAGAAAAGCGAAAAAAATGAGAATCTAGAGGAGAACGAAACCAAAGGCATGAAAGGAGAGAATCTTTGTTGGAAAAACTATCATTGTTGAAGCGCTACTGTGGGAAACAATAATCATCGTCGTTCGAATTCTGAGGAAATCCAAGGTGAGAACTTTCACCGTTCTTGACATGTGTCAATGGTGATGAAACCGTTAGAGGTATGTCAGATTGGTTATTTGTTCCAAATAGTTGTATGAACACCGTAGAAGCTCTAGAAAATGATAAATGGAGAATTGGAATGTCAAAACGGTGGGATCTGCATAGATCGAAAAGGTTGTGTGATGAGGGACGAAGTTCATACAGTGAGTATTCAAGTGATATGATTGTATCTTTAGGGTCTAGTATGCAAATGTAGTTGTGCCACAACAAAGTTTTTTGGCGAATTTTGTGACTCTGCATATAGTGTTCGGTCGAGCACTCAAATCGTTTAACCGAGTACGTAATGAGAGAGACAATGAAATTGTCGAGTTTTTGGGCGAACGAAAAGCTTCGTAAAACCGATTGGTTGAGCATTTTTGTTACTCAACTGAACTAGAGATTGCTATTACTTCAAGCTAGGCCTAAGCATTTTCTTGGGAGATTTCGGGTGTCAGAAAAAAATGCTAGGTCGAGCACAAGATTGCTCATGTCGAGCATTTTGTCGGAAGAGAATTTTTGGGTCATGTTTGGGTTGTTTGGATCCCTAATGTATGGGAAAACCATTGGAGTGCACCCCATATCTTACGAGGTGTTCCATGACGTGAAGGAGACAAAAGCTAAACATAAATTGGTAGTATCAATTTGTTTTATATCCTAACTTCAATCTAATTAAGTTATTTATTTTGTATTCCAGTAATCTTTCAAATAAGTAAATTGCCTAAAAAAATACTATATCATATACATTCATTTGATATATATATACATATATATAATAAGATAACAATATTTAAAATATATTGTAAAAATAAAGAACGAACAAGAGAAGTAGACAATGAAATAAAGAGAAAAGATGAAAAAGTAATTTGTATTCAAGATTGAATTGTTGTGTGTGCAATACAAAGGAAAATGTCTCTATTTATAGGCTTACGTAGGAAGATCAAAGGATATGAATAAGAAGATAAGAATGTATTTGTCATTGACATTAATGTAATGTATCGAACAATTTCATTTTGTTCATTTCTCTTTCGTACAAAGACCCATTTATTATCCACGGGTTTAATTCCTTTCGGTGTTTGGACTATTGGTCCGAAAACTCCTCGTTTTTCAAACTATTCTAATTCAGACTTGATTGCCTCTTTCCATTTTAGCCAATCAGTTCTACTTCTACACTCTTCAAAAGAGGTAGGTTCATGATCCTCATTTTCTTTTGTTATATCGCGTGTTATGTTATAAACAAAAATATCGTCGACGATTGTATTGTCTCGGTTCCAAAATTTTTCTTGTATTGATATAATTAATCGAGATTTCTTCATTCTCATTAGGTACATGTTTCTCTTCATCACTAATTATATCTATGGTCTCTTTAGGAGAGACATCTTTGTTTTGATCATCATGACAATTTGCTCCTTTTCTTTTTTTCAGGATGTTTATCTTTGGACCAAGTGGTCTACCACGTTTCAAGCGTGTCTTAGACTCACTAGCAATTTTTGCTTTTCCTTCTAGGATTTCAATTCTTATCGGAGCATTTACAGTTGGAATATGAGATTTTGCAACTCTATCATGATTAGCAAATGCGTCTGGCAATTGATTTGCTATACCTTGTAAATGTATAATCTTTTGAACTTCTAGTTCACTTTCTTTTGTTCGAGGATCTAAACCTTTTAATGATAATACATTCCATGATATTTTCTTTTCCAACTGTTTGTATTCTCTCCCTAATGTTGGGAATAATGATTTGTCAAAATGACAATCCGCAAATCTTACAGTAAATATGTCTCCTGTCATTGGTTCAATATGTTTAATATCGAAGGAGATTCATACCCAATATAGATTCTCATCCTCCTTTGAGGTCCCATTTTTGTTCGTTGTGGTGGATTAATTGGGACATATACTGCGCATCCAAAAATACATAAATGGGAAATATTTGGCTCATAGCCATGAACCAATTGTAAGGGGAAAAGTTCATTATAACTAGTTGGTTAGATGCGTATTAGTTGCGCTGCATGCAAAAATGCATGTCCCCATGCCCAAATGGGAAGATTAGATTTCATAAGCAATGGTCTTACAATCCATTGGATTCGTTTTATAAAAGATTCTGCAAGACCATTCTGAGTATGAACATATGGTACATGATGTTTTGCCTTTATCCTAAAGGACATACAACAAGTCACAAAAGATTGTGATATAAATTCACCAGCATTATCTAAGCAAATTGTTTTTATTGGATATTCAGGGAAATATGCCCGTAATCGTATTATTTGTGCAAGCAATCTCATAAAAGCTAAATTACGAGATGATAATAAGCACACATGTGACCATCTAGTTGATGCATCAATTATTACCATGAAATATCTTAATGGGCCACACATTGGGTGAATCAGACCATAAATATCACCATGTATTCGTTCAAGAAATAATAATGATTTACTCTTTATTTTAGCTGGTGGGGGTCTTATTCTCAGTTTCCCTTTTGAACATGCAACACAAGAAAATTCATGAGTTTGAAAAATCTTCTAGTTTTCAAAAAGTGACCACATGAATTCTCAATAAATTTTCATCATTGTTGAACCGAGATGGCCTAACCGGTCATGCCAAATCTTAAAATAATCCGCAAATTTCTGGTTTGCATCAATAAACTTCTGGTTTACTGTATTATATGATTCGATCATTTTTATATGTGTATAATACAATCTCGATGAGAAAGTGGATAATTTTTCCAACACACTTTTTGCCATTTCAATTGAAGTAATATAAAGATATTCAACGCCTTTTTCAATCATTGTTTCAATATGATTCTCATTCATACGAATATCCTTAAAACTTAACAAATTTCTTGAGGACTTGGGCGAAAATAAGACATATTCGATAACTATTTTTGTGCCTTTAGGCATAATAAAACTTGCTATTTCGGAGCCTTCAATAATATGTGCACAACGTGATATAGTGTGGACATGTGTTTGATCATTTATCCAATTCGAAAAATATTTCTTTTCTTTAACAATTGTGTGGGTTATAGCACTGTCTGCAAGACATATATCCCCATATTGGATCTTGTATTGATACATAAGTTTCTTTGATTCTTCGGTTACAGCGTCGTGCTTATAACGTGTTGTAAAAGTAAAGAACGAACAAGAGAAGTAGACAATGGAGTAAAGAGAAGAGATGAAAGGGAGATTAATTCTTATTCAATAGTGAATTGTTGTGTGTGCAATACAAAGGAAAATACCTCTATTTATAGGCTTACATAGGAAGATCAAAGGACATGAATAAGAAGATAAGAATGTATTTGTCATTGATATTAATGCAATACATGAATGTAAATTTATTGGTCAAAATACACATTCATTGTATACAATTCATTTATAATAAAATAGATATAGTTCATTAGTTTTCAATATATATTTATACATTTTTTTAAAATGCAAAGAATAAATCGCTAAGCAAAAGGATTAAACAAGAGCACAAAGAAAACAAGAGCACGAGGATTAACAAGAGGTTTGAACAAGTCAACAACTTAATAACCTTGACCTATTTTTTAGCAAATCAAATAACATCCAAGAGAATAGGTCACCCTTCAAATAAAGAAATAAAAAACAAGATATGTATGCTAGAATGCCTATAAAAGGAAGAGAATTCAACATCATTATGCACAACTCAAACGCAAGAAAGCAAAGAGGAATGAAACACAAAAGGCAAAAGAGTGAGCTGAGCCTACATGAATGTTCTTAATTACAAAAAAAAAATAATTGTGTTTGGTTGGTGAGTGAGAAAACTCATTTGCAAGGTTCATACAGTGTGGTGTATTGAACTAAGGGAAAGTGAACTGTGAGGTTTACAGTTGGGTAAAGTCTGAAAATAACTTGGGACTAGTGAAATGTATTTCAGGTGCGTTCAAGTGTACTTGGATGATAAATACTTGTATATAAACATACTGCAACATAAATAAACATGTTACTTTGTGCGGTGGTGAAAGATCTTCGCGGTTTAATCTTGATGTTCAAATGAGTTTCGTACAAAATTTCAATTGGTATAAGAGGAGGTCACGAACAAGTGGAGATCAATTTGTGCACAATCGAGGTAACAAGTAATGGTCGCCAATCCGGGTTACCCAGACTAGACCGACCCGAAAACCCCGATTCGTTTTGTAACCCTAAGAATTCATATACGTTCAAATCTTAGAACCTATTCGAGTTCGAGATGGTCCAGTTCGGGTTCAGATAAAACTCGAGGAACCAAAAATCCCCAAATTAAAAAAAGGTTATATGTTTTCTTCTCTTTTGTTGTGGGTGTCATCGTTGACATTTTCGAAAAGGATTTTGGATTTGAAGACACTTTTTTATGAGTTCAATTATTTAGTATTGTATTTTTTATTTGTGTATGTTATCTGTATTTTTGTTGTTAAAGCCCAAAAAATCTATCAAAACTCCTAACAACCCGAATAACCCAAAACCCAATCAACCCAAAGAATCGAAACCCTAGTCAACCCCAGTAACACAAATAACTCAAATTAACCAAATGTAATTGAGTTACTTAGGTTTCAATGCCTCAAAACCCAAATAACCCGAATCCAAACTGAAACTCGAGGAACCCTAGACCAAAAAACAATTCGGATTCAATTTGGATTTAGTTTTCAAAAACTCGAGGAACCCGAACCTGGATGGAAACCCGGGGAACCTATACTGAAACCCAGATTGGCCACCCCTAAAACAAGTATGGACTCACACCTAGAATTTATTTCAATTTCGAAACCTATTTTATTGGATTCCATGAGCTATGCCTATTGGAAACTCAAACTGAAGACGACAATGAGAGGCATCAATGAAGAGGCTTGGACAATAGTGGAGTCAGGTTGGAGCCCCCCAATGCAACCGAATATGGAAGGAAAGTTAATTACCAAACTAAAGTCATTATGGACACCAGAAGAAAAATGTCTTTCAACGTACAATGCAAATGCATTATCCGTCATATTCATATATGTTGATATGAATCAATTTAAACATATTTAGTCTTGTGAATCAGCGAAAGAGGCTGAGGATAGGGTACTTATTCAACATAAAGGAACAACTAGTGTGAGAAGAATTCGTCTAGACATTCTTGTCTCACAATTCAAAACAATGAGGATGATAAAATTACTTAATTTAGTGCAAAGTTGAATGCAGTAGCTAAAGAACCGCAAAATTTTCAGGAAACCTTTAAAAAAAAGAAGTTAATGAAGAAACTTATTTGGTGTTTTCCAAAGAGATTTGAAACAAAGAAGGCTACAATGAAAATTGTAATGAATACCGACACCACACCGAATAAGTTTCTTCACTCGCTTATTTTCTTCTATTTTATTTGTAAAAGTAGTTGAAATTCTCTCAGCACATGAGATGAGTCTGGAGCATGATAATGAACCAAATAGCAAAGTAATTGCTCTACCAATAACAGATGAATCGAGGCATTTGAGTTCATTAGTAGAAAGCATGACATGCATGGCATAGGATTTTCGATTCATCATGAAGAAAAAGAAGATTGGAAGTATGAAATTTCCGCCAGAAATGAAAGTAGGAAAAACTTCAATTCAATGTCACCAGTGCAAAAGTTTCAGTCACTTAAAAGCTGAAAGTCGAAATGCTCAAAATAGAGAAGCCATGCTGAAAAATATTAAGGAAATTCAGTGTTTCGAATGCAAATGGTATGGACATACCGGCCGAATATGGAAAGAAAAATAGAAATCTTTATAACGTGGAGTGAATCTGAAACCGAGGACTAAGATGAAGAATACATAAAAATTCGTGGCATTCTTTGGAGAAAAAATAGTGTTCAACAGTGACACTAATGATGATTTGACTATTGAGACGTTGTATGAATCCTGGATGAAGATGAGTTGAAATGATAAAGGAAAACATACAATCTGGATAATGTCTCAAACAAAATGAAGTACAGTTGCAACAACATAATAAAGAAGTAATATTAATCAAACATCAACTTGAGGAGACACAAAACAACTACGAATGTTAAAAAACGGAACAGGCAAATTGGATCATCTCCAAACCATTGTAGAAAGAGATAAGGTCCATTATTGACTTGGTTTTAAGAGAGAAACTACAAATAAAGGAATGGTTGCTGAAAAAAATAGTTTTTGTTACTAGTGGACTTCTTGAGGATGCAACTACAATTTCCTTTAAGAAAACTACAATACATGTCGTTCAACCAAAGGAAACTGTAGTATAGTTTGGTTCATCAAACCAAAATGTGGCATAGAGTGTTCGAACTGTAATTCAAACAAAGAAAACTGTAAGTATAAATATTTCTATAGGCTAGAAGAAAAAACCTATAACAAAATGTATTCTTGTGGACAACTAGAGGATCTTTGGAGATTATATCCTTACTATAATAAGAGAGAATTTACAGGGAAATACTGAAAACCAAAAAGAACAGGACAAGTTTGGGTAAGAAAATTATATGTATATTGGAAGTCGAAGAAAACCAAAAAAGTTTGGATTAGGAAATCTGATTTACCGTGTCATGTCGCCTATAATTCAGTCCACAACAACCATAATACCATTCGGTACTTTAACATTGGTTGTTCAAGGCATATGACAAGAACAAAGAATTTGTTTTCTGAGTACACTGAAAACAAAAGTGGACATGTGACTTTCGAAGATGGAGGTAAATGAAGAATAATGGAAAAAGGGTCACTCAAGGCATATGGACAACCACAACTGAAAAATGCCTATTATGTGGATGGGCTGAAAGCCGATCTCATCAGCATCATCCAATTGTGTGACAACGGTTTTCAGGTGAAGTTTTCAAGAGATAATTGTCATGTGTTTGATATTAGTGAAAATTGTGTTTTGACGGGAACAAGAGGTGGAAACAACTGTTATATTTAGAGTAGTGGAAAAAATATTTTAAGGTAGTGAAAAGTGAACGTTATGTGGCATCAAAGACTTGGATACATCAGTTCAAAATCTAGTCAAACTCTCAAAACATGACGTTACCTGAGGAATACCAAAATTTGATATGGAAGAATGTTTTTCATGCAAGCCATTTCAACAAGGAAAACAAGTAAGGATTCATCACAAGAAGGTAAGCGATATAAACACAAACAAGGTGCTAGAACTTTTGCATATGGATCTTATGGGATCGATGCAAATCAAAAGCATTAGAGGAAAGAGGTATGCCTATGTTTGTGTTGATGATTATTCTAAACACACATGGGTAAGATTATTGCAAGAAAAATAAGATAATTTTGATACTTTCAATTTTTTTTACTTGAACTTGATAAATTTTAAGTGATGTATCATTAAAATAAGAAGTGATATTGGACAAGAATTCAAAAATGAAAAATTTGATAAATTCTGCAAAAAATATGGGATCCTACACGAATTTTTTGCACCTATAACTCCACAATAAAATGGAGTGGTAGAGAGGAAAAATCGAACATTGCAGGAAATGACAAGAGCGATGATGCATGCAAAAAGTGTAGCAATAATATTTTGGGCTGAAACTATAATTATAGCATGTTACATCATTAAAAGGATGTATGTAAGACCATACTCTTAAAACACCATATGAATTGTTGAAAGGTAAGATTCCAAATCTAAGGTATCTTTTTATTTTTGGATGCAAATGTTATATATGTCCTAAACGATAGAGATTATCTAGAAAATTTTGATTCAAAATCTGATGGGATATTTCTTGGTTATGTAACAATTCAGTTGCATATAGAGTATTAATCTGCATACAAAGACTGTTATTGAGTCAATGAATGTTGTATTTCATGAAGATCTTATATACACTGAAACTCTAAATGTAGATGTACTTCAAAGGATTAATATTGTTTCTACCGAGAATATAGGTACATGTGAAACTTCCAATGATGAATCTAAATCAAAAGATAAAGAGCATAATGATACGTACGACTTTGATGAGTCCAAGTCAATTCATAGAAGTCATTTCATTTCTAATGTAACTGGAAATATACATGAAGAAAAAAAGACTCGAGACAAACCACACCACAATTATCAAGATATGGTTCGCCATGTGAGTTTTAATTTAATTATTAAAATAAAAATGTTTTGGAAGCACTTAATGATGAATTTTGGGTTAACACAATACATGATTAATTAGAACAATTCACCAGAAATGATGTGTGGCAATTAGTTTTAGAAAAGAAAAACACTTTTCTTGTACAATCATCTGATAAAGTATCATAAAAAAACACATTTTCCACTTCCATTGTTTACAAAAAATAGTTTTTAAAGAACCTCATCAAATAAACAATAGAAATCAAATGAAGAAAAAAAAGAAAGTAAAGAAGTTCAATTTGAATTTCTAATTTTTTTAATGATCGATTTTTTTGGAAACCAAAAAATTCATTTGAACTAAATGAATTTTTAAGAATAAAACTAATGAAGAAGGGATCACTTTTAGAAATGAAGCTACACTAGTAGCTCCATGGTATACGTAGGTGGAAGGCATAAATTTTGACAAAACATTTGCACTCGTTGCTCGTCTTGAATCCGTTTGTTTGTTATTTAGAATTTATTGTTTTCTTGGGTTTATGTGTAACATGTATACAAGTTTAAAAAGGCACTTTATGGATTAAAACAAGCTCAAAGAGCTTGGTATAAAAGGTTTACAAATTTTTTTCTCGACAACAGATACAAAAGAGGGGGAGTAGAAAATTTTTTGTTCTTACACAATGTGGATAAAAAAATTCTTGTGATTCAGATATGTTAATGACATTGTTTTTTGTTAAATTTCACAGGACAAAGTGGATTGGTTTGTTGAGACCATGACAAAGGAGTTCGAAATAAACATTGTTGGAGAATTAAACTTATTTGTTGGATTGCAGGTTAAGCAAATGGATGATGGCGTTTTTTTATCTCACAAAGCAAATATGCATGAGACTTGGTCCGACGTTTTGAATCGGAAAACTGAAAGCCAACAAACACACCAATGTTCACAACAACAAAACTCGCCAAAAATGCATATGGTGAAAATGTTGATGTCAGGTTATACATGAGTATGATTAGAATTCTACTATACTTAACAACAAGTAGACCTGATTTATTCTTTAGTGTAGGGATATGTGCACGATATCAAGCAAAACTAAAGAAGACGCACTTGTTGGCTGTTAAATGTATTATCAAATACGTTAAAAGGGATTGAAAAATACAGTATGCACTATTCAAAGGATACAAATTGCTATCTTTCAGGATTTTGTAAGGCATATTAGGGAGGAAATGCATATGATAGGAAGATTATTACCGGTGGATGCTTCTTTCTTGGAAGCAACTTAATTTCATAGTACAACAAGAAATAAAATGCTACATCTTTATCCACAGCTAAAGTAGAGTGCATAGAACTTGGAAGTTGTTGTACACAACTTATATGGATGAAGCAAATGTGGGCCAATTATGGACTAAGTACATATACTTTTGTTGCTTATTGTGACAATACTAGTGTGATAAATTTGTCAAAGAATCTTGTAGAACACTTTAGAACCAAACACATCGAAATAAGATATCACTTTTTTAGAACAACTAGAGAAACCTCTGAGGATCGACTAGCATATATACTCACAAAATCACTGGATATGAACAAATTTATATGTTTAAGAAATCTCTTGGGATTTATAAATAACGAGCTATCTATTTGTTAAGAAAATCTGAAAGAGAATGACAAGTTCACATGATATATGAAAAAAATGAAATATACCGAGTAAACTCATAATCTTCAAGTGTGTTTGCATCTCTTTGTAGTACAACTAACAGTGTCTGAAATACAGTTCTAAGTTCTCACAGTTGAAAAATAGAAAATATAAAAAAATGTGAAAAGTATGTGCTAAGTATTTCTACACTTCGCTATCAACCTAAAAAATGAAAGTCTTGAATTTACATTTTGTTGACATGAGTGCACTACTCGGGTCTAAGTGATGGAGAAGTGAATCAATTTCGACGTCCTAAAAGTACACGATAATATCATGTCACTCCGCTATGATACACAACATATGAATATACCCCACTGAGGTAACCTGGGTCTAAATGGTGGGATTAGCTGTGAACATGAGTTAATAAAAACTCTGACGTCCTACTAACAATGGAAAGAAAATAAAGAAGAAAAAAATGATGATACTCAATGAAAGGCTAAGTAAGCAAAATAAAATGTTTTGGTTCACTTAAGAGCAAAACAATTGTACTATTGAGATATTACAATCCACTTGATTTTTAGTTGGATCTCTATATATGTTCAGTTAAATACAGTTGAATTGGATCTTTGTTTTTCAAAAATAGATTTTCGTGATGATAATTGAGCTTATAGAATAAAATAAAATGTTAATATCTGATTAAAATGTTCAATTGTGTATAAGTCTCCTATTGTTTGTTTTGAATCTATTTGATCTTAAAGGAAGTATTTAGGTTAAGATGTCAGTTTTGTAATTTTGAGAAAAAAAAGGATCCTATTTAAGATTAAGTGACCGAAACTGAAAATGGGGTCTTATTTTTTTGCTAACCTTATATGCTCTCCAAGAGAATAGAATCACTTCTACTTTCTTTCAAACTTCAGCTTAACGATGAAGAGGAAGACGCTAGCACGGCGAAAGGAGTCTTAACCATCGAAGAAAAAGGTGCTTCAATTCGAAGCAGGAAGGGACTACTGAACCAGAACAAGAGCAAAATCGTGATGAACAACAATCTGAGATTCTTGAAAGAATGCTAGAAAAAACACAACTAGTAAAAGATTCAAAGGCAGTTCGACAACAAAAAGAGAAGGAAGGGGAAATTATTTCTAAATTAGCAACCTTAGAACTTAGTGTTGAAGAAGCAACATTGTCACCAGAACTAGAGGTATCACATGAACCTTGTGTGGAAGCTGAGAAATCAGACTATCTGCTTATAAAGTTTCAAAAGTGCTCCTAAACGGCTGAAAGCCTTCAAAAGCAAGGGCAAGAAATGCAAGACTTCCCACCAGATAGTCCTATTGTTGAATCTTAAGGTAACTCTGAGTCTATGCTTTAATGTATGTTCAACACATAGTTCTTTTCCATAGAAAATAGGGTAATTTTCATACAGATTGAATAGGATCAATTGTAGAATGAGAACTGAATTGGCAGATCTTCAAAGAATAGGGAACTTTTATAGGTAAGGGAGCTTATTAGTACGTTTACTCATGTTTGTGCTCACGGTCTAGATTTAGTATATAATTTTTACTCCAACTTCACTCCGGATATAAAGAAAAAAGGATAGTATTTTCTACAGCCAGGTTTACACAATACAAAAGACCAGGCCATTTCCAATGGCCATATCCGTTGGAAATGATATTTTCCAACCGATTCCTGTCCATTGGAAAATAATCATTAAAATGACATTCGTTGTGATTTCCAATTGCATTTGAACGATAATATCTGTTGAGAATTATCAATGGATTGTAACAGATATATTCATTGGAAGGTCTAACGGATGCACGTTGCAAAGTTCAACAGATACCCATTGACACTTTGCAATGGGCATCAACTGGAAATGTGCAACGTGCATCCGTTGAACATGTTGGCGGGACTTAGCAGCGTATACTCGTTGGAATCGAAATGGCGGGAATTTAAAATATTCCGATGGATGTCCGTTGAAAATTTTGTTCTTTTATCAACGAGAATCTCTTGATAGTTTGATGAATTTAATTAAAAAAATAAAAAAATTAATATATACAAAATTTATACATAATTAAAAAACAGACTAGCTATATTTCATCTAAACCAGCAACGACGTCTTCATCCCGATATGCATCAACGCTTCATGAAGGGGTTGCATCAAAGTCAATGATAGGTTCTTGTCTCGGTGTTGTTGCCCCCATTTGTGGTGCGATCATCAACTCGATGATACTCTCCATATGACTCATCTGCACTCGTGTTTCTTGAAGTGTAGATTGTGTTTCTTGAAGAGTATCTTGTGTTGTTTGAAGAGTAGTCTCGAGCTGCTAGATGCGTCTTTTTTGCGTGGAAACTTCTTGCACCGTGGCGGGTGGCATCCTCGACGATGTATTTGTAGAGAATCTAGACCGTATAGACACTCCTTATACGGTCAGACGATCTGCAATATAAAACAAATTGAAGTTAGCATATCGATTTAAAATATTTTATAATTAACGAATTATTATAACAATCCTGCGGATACCTCCAACAACCGATAAATCGTTGAGCTCTCATAATGTTTAAGTGTTTATGAATTATTTGTGAGAGAAATTGATGTTTTGGTTTTAAGATTGTGTAGAAAATAAATTGTTCAACAGATTGAATACAGATATTTCCAACGGATGTCTGTTTGAAATTGTGTCACTTCAATGGAATTATTCAAATGACAATGGAAGCCTGATGGAAATTTATGTTCCTGAGACAACGGATGGTATAAATGGATGTACGTCTTACTTCCAACGGGCATCCATTGGAAATTCAATGAATGCCCATTGGAAGACATTATCCCGATGCAATGAGGGTATTAGGCATAGCATAGCCATCATGACCATTTCTAGCGGACGCACGTTGAACATTTGCAACAGGCATCCGTTGAAAACTTTGATTCATTTTAACGGGTATTCGTTGGTAGGTTAAAACGCTTCAACGTGCATATGTTAGAATGACACAATGGATGTTCATTGCAAATTGAAAAACCGTGAAGCATCCATGTTTTTTTATTCATATAACCTTTTCACTGTGTTTGCTATAGGGAATATAACATCTTTTTTTACAGTACATATTTTCGTGAAGATGATTTTTTTGGACGAATTCTGGTTGCACTGAAAAATTTACATTCCAACAAGTTTTTATCTTTTCCCCAAAACAAGATGCAACTATTTTTACAAACATCAATTTTCTCATATGGCATTCCAAAAAGAAAATTGTTTCGTAATATGTCTCAGAAGCTTGATTATTTCACGGTAAATATTCATACATGGTTTTGCAAAATGAATCAATGCAATTTTAAATTACATTGTACTTTTTTGTACTCATCAATCTCAGTGACAATGATAAACGAGACTAACCTACACGAAGACTTTAATATATAGGTTATTTTATCGCATCCAATAGGTTGAAAAATTAGTGTGCCTCATTATTCGACATCTCTTCATCTGTTTGCTCAACAACTCCAAAAAAGTATCTGACACCATTCTCACATATGGATTGGTCGTCGACGTTTCATAATAAACTCACTATCTCTAACGCCACATTGTTCTTGACACAAATGTTGCATCGACGCAAAACCCATGAACTACTCCAATTCGTGTAAGAATTCTTGAGTAACTTCCTCAGTTACATGATCTTTTCTCTATATATCCACTCTCTAGATATGTATATATTGCTATTTGAAGAAGACGATATTGTTTGAAAGTATATTTTGTGTTGATGGCTTGATGGTAAACAACTCGAGTTTGATGTATAAATAGTGAATATTCCAACGGATGCCAGTTGGAAACACCAACTGATGATCGTTGAAATACAATGTTGGATTATTCCAACGACAACCTTGAATTCTAAATTTTCTAACGGACATCTGTTGAAAATACCAACGGATACCCGTTGCTTGCAACTGCATCCGTTGGATTAAAATATCAGTTTTCAACGAGCTTACAACGGATACATGAGCAAATTTGCAATGAACTTCGGGTCATTGATAATTTCTCAATTTCCGTTACAATTTGTTGTAAATATTATCAAGGGACGGATCCGTTGATACATCCACTGATAGTTATATGTTTTTTATTGTAGTGATATCAAAGGGACACTGATTAGTTTTTCTCTATCAATTATCAACAAGTATTTGAGAACTCCAGATTTTCTCATAGTTCAAGCCAATGAACTTGAAATTGATGTTGATCTAGATGAATTGGCTAGAGAATTAACAGGAGAAACAAATGTCAAGTGGACATGGGAGATTGCGCCAACAAGATTGACTTATGAATATTTAATCTTGAATAAAATTTAAAAGACAAATTGGGTGTCAAATCAGAAATCATACCCACTAAATCAAGATCTTGATGTTCTTCTCTTCTGCATCAAGACGGGAAGAAGAGTCAACTTTGGAAATTTTATTTTTTTATCAGATCAAGATACAAGCTTTATCAAACTATGGGCGTCATTCATTGATTATTTTGTGTCGTATTCATGGGGATTTTTTGTGTCTTATTCATGGAATAATTGTGAAACAAATGAATGTTCTTGATCCTGATGAACATCTAGTGCCAATTCCTCACTAAATTACTATTGAGAACATAGACCTTAATAAGAATATTAGTAAAATTGACTCGTACATTCATGAGAAAGATGATTTCAAAATAGTCATCCTCATGGTCAACAAGAAAGTGAATGTATTGAAAGAAGAGGTCAACAAATTGCGAGAGAATTTGAAAATGCGTATTAAGCCCTTCATCGTAATGTTTTCTCTTCCCTACTTATTTTGAAAGATCTTATGCACTAATCTCTAATATTTTTTGAATTTATGCTCAACAAAATAGGGGGAGAAAAGGGTAAAGGGAAACGAAAAATGGCGGCTGGTTCTACATCTAGAACGACAACAATTTCAGAAGAAAAATCGAAATAGTTTGAAAAGGACTTGACATATTTTGAACTACAATTCAATGTTGTTATGTTGATTTTTTTTGTGCTGACTTGTCTGTTTGATTTTTTAACCTTTTATGCTCATTTTATCTATGGATTCTGAAAACTAAAATGTATGCTTATGATTGCTTACTTTGAATGTTGTGTTTCAGCATAAAGAAAAAAAAAAGATTGTTCGAATGCAAAGATTGAATCAGCAAACATAATGATTAAACAAGAGCACAAATATTAACAAGAGGTTCGAACAAGTTAACAACTTAACAAATTTTTAAATATTTTCTATCAAGTCAAATAACAACTTCTAAAAGAATAGGTCATCCTTCAAATAAGAAAACAAACAACAAGATATGTCTGCTGGAATGTCTATAAAAGGAAAAGAATACAACAACATTATGCACAACTCATAAGAAAGAAAGCAAAGAGCAATTAAATGCAAAAACGTAAAGGAGTTGAGTGTACACGAGTGTTCTTACGTACAAAACATTAAGTGTGTTGAATTGGTGAGTGAGAATACTCATTTGTAAGGTTCATACACGTGTGGTGTATTGAACTAAGGGAGGATATTGTGAGGTTTACAGTTGAGTAAAATCTGGAAATAATTCAGGATAATGAGGTGTATTTCGGACGTGATCATATATACTTGGCTGATAAGTATTTGTATTTGAACATACTACAATATAAATAAACAGATTTATTTTATGTGGTTGTGAAAAATAATCGCGGTTTCATTTTAATATTCAATTCAGTTCCGTACAAAATTTCAATTTTCAATACAAATTATGTGTTTTATATGGTATATTATTAGATATTATATATTCCAATCATTTAAACGTTGTTAATGGAATGTGTAAATAATTTTTTTATTAAATATATATTATGCCACATTAAAAATCAAATAATAAAATAGACGGTATCACGATTTTACTTTTAACATATAAAAAAGGCATGATTAGTATAAAATAATAATAATTATGTGAATGTCTTTTGAATTTCTCCAACTCTTCATATTCTCTATTTACTCTCCCACTTTATTACTCTTTAATTCTATAAATTATGACTATTTTATCTCTTCATATATTTTGTTTGTCTCTTATAAGTCTATAAATAGAGGCAACTCCATTTGTGATGTACACTTGAGAAATCTTCTTGAATAAAGAATTATCTTCCTCAACCTCTTGCTCTCTCATCTTACATATTGTTCAATTTTATTTTGCAACACGTTATCAACACGAAGGCTCTATCTTCAATCTTTGAGGTTTTTTCTCTCTCTAATCATTACAATTATATTCTCTTTTGTTATTATATTTATTCTCTAATATTAAGATCACTATAACTAAGTATGCTCTACACTCGCAATTTATATGGATCTTGTGTATTAGAAAAGTTATAGTTTAATATAATATTTCACATTGTTTTATTCATAGTTTTTCTTTTATTCATATAGTTCATCATGTCAAACCTTTTCAAACTCAAGTTTGAGGCTCTTGACATTACCGATAAAAAAATTATTTGTCGTGGGTGTTGGATGCGGAGATCCACTTGGATGTAAAAGGTCTCAAAGAAACCATTGGTATTTCGAATCAATCATCGAATTAAGATAAGGTGAAAACCATGGTCTTTCTCCATCATCATCTTTATGATGGATTGAAAATTGAATACCTCACGGTCAAAGATCCTGCAGATCTCTGAAAATCGTTGAAAGAGAGGTATGTCCATGTTTATGGACGATATAAATGATCTGATGTCCCTTGACGTTGCTGATTTCCTAATCCATCCTGAAGATGGAAATAATCAAGAGTGATCAAGAAGTTTATCATTTTCTATTTCAATATTATAAGTTATTTTTTTCTATGTTTTTCTAAGTTATGTTGAACTTTTATTGCTCTTTATTTAATAAAATTTATGCAATATAATGTTTCTTTAATCTAATGTCTATTTACTCATATTTATTTTTCATATATATATAATGAATATGAATCAAATGAAGAACCAAGATAAGGATTTATGTCTCGCGTACAGTGCTACTACACATACCATTCTTAAAGAAAAGAAATATTTTTTAAATTTAAGAAATGATCAAGTCCATGTCAATACCATATCGAGATGTGCAAAAATTGTTTAAGGCTCCGGAAGAGCAATTTTTATGATGCCAAAAGGCACTACATTTATCATTCAAAATGCCTTATATTCAGCAAAGTCTTCAAGAAATTTGTTAAGTTTCAAGGATATTGTATGGACGGATATCACATTGAAACTATGAATGAAAAATGCATTAAATACCTTTGTATTACCTCAACTATGATGAGTAAGAGGCGTGTGTTAGAAAAGTTGTTCGCTTTCTCATTTGGTTTATATTACACATCTATTGAGATGATTGAAGCATATAATACAGTAAACTCGAGGTTTGCAAATAATTTCAAATTTTGGCATGACCGGTTAGGTCATCTCGGTTCAACGACGATGCGAAAAATTATTGAGAATTCATGTGGTCACTTGTTGAAAACCAGAAGATTTTTCAAACTCATGAATTTTCTTATGTTGCATGTTCAAAAAGGAAAGTGATAATAAGATCCTCACCAGCTAAAATAAAGAATGAATCATTATCATTTCTTGAACGAATGCATGGTGATATTTTTGGTTCGATTCACCCACCATGTGGCCCATTTAGATATTTCATGGTAATAATTGATGCATCAACTAGATGGTCACATGTGTGCTTATTAATCCACCACAACGAACAAAAATGGGACCTCAAAGGAGGATGGAAATCTATATTGGGTATGAATCTCCTTCGATATTAAACATATTGAACCAATGACAGGAGACATATTTTCTGTAAGATTTGCGGATTGTCATTTTGATAAATCATTAGTGCCAACATTAGGGGGAGAAAACAAACAGTTAGAAAAGGAAATATCATGGAATATATTATCATTAAAAGGTTTAGATCCTTGAATAAAAGAAAGTGAACTAGAAATTCAAAAGATAATACATTTACAAGATATAGGAAATCAATTGCCAGACGCATTTGCTAACCATGATAGAGTTACAAAATCTCATATTCCAACTGTAAATGCTCCGATAAGAATTGAAATCCCAGAAGGAAAAGGAAAAATTGCTAGTGAGTATAAGACATGCTTGAAATGTGGTAGACCACTTGGTTCCAAAGATAAACATCCTCGAAAAAGAAAAGGAGCAAATTGTCATGATGGTCAAAACAAGGATGTCTCTCCTGAAGAGACCGTAGATATAATTAATGATGAAGAGAAACAAGTACCTAATGAGAATGAAGAGATCTCGATTAATTATATCAATACGAGAAAATTTTTGGAACCGAGACAATACAATCGTCGACGATATTTTTGTTTATAACATAGCGCGCGATATAACAAAAGAAAACGAGGATCATGAACCTACCTCTTTTGAAGAGTTTAGAAGTAGAACTAATTGGCCAGAATGGAGAAAGGCAATCAAATCTGAATTAGAATCGTTTGAAAAACGAGAGGTTTTCGGACCAGTAGTCCAAACACCGAAAGGAATTAAACATGTGGGTAATAAATGGGTCTTTGTACGAAAGAAAAATGAACAAAATGACATTGTTCGATTCAAAGCAAGACTCGTCGCTCAAGGTTTTACCCAAATTCTCGATATTGATTATGATTCAACATATTCTCTCCTGGTGGATGCAATAACATTTCAATATTTGATTTGTCTGGAAAATAATAAAACACTTGAAATGCGCCTCGTGGATGTGGTAACAACTTATCTATATGGTTCATTAGACCATGATATATATATGAAAATCTATGAAGGATTTAAGATGCATGAAGCACATGATGATAATTCTCGCGAGATATACTCTGTTAAGCTCAACAAAGCTTTGTATGGATTGAAACAATCCGGACGAATGTGGTACGACCGCTTGAATGAATATTTAATAAAAGAAGAATATAAAAATGATCCTATCTGTCCATGTGTTTTCATAAAAGGGTCAAACTCAAAGTTTGTTCTAATTACGGTTTATGTTGGAGAAAACACTTGGTCCTGAAGTACCATATCTTAGTGCTATTAGAGCACTGATATATCTTGCTAATAATAAACGTCCTTATACATCTTTTGCAGTAAGTTTATTGGAAAGATATAGTTTCTCACCAACTCAAAGACACTAGAATGGTGTAAAATATATCTTTAGATATCTTCGAGTGACCACATATATGGGCTTATATTATTGTAACTCATCAAAACTAAATTTGATTGGTTACGCAGATGTTGGATATTAATCAGATCCTGATATAGCTCAATCTCAATCTGGGTATGTATTTACTTGTGGGGGAACCACAATCTTATGGCGTTCTATAAAACAAAAATTGGTAGCCACTTCATCAAATCATGTAGGGATATTAGTAATTCACGAGACAAATCATGAATGTGCTTGGTTTAGATCAGTACCTCAATACATTAGGGAGTCATGTGGTCTTCCAATTGATAAAAATAACCCCACAATATTATTTGAGGATAATACTGCATGCATAGCTCAATTAAAAGATGGTTAAATTAAAGGTGATAAGACAAAACATATTTCACCTAAATGTTTTTTTACTCATGATCTTCAACAAAATGGTGAAATATATGTTCAACAAATAAAGTTTAGTTAGAATCCAACATATTATTCACTAAGGCACTAACTACGAGATTATTCGAGAAGATGGCTTACTTAATCAGAATATGTCGTTTGAAATATATAAAATGATGATCTTATCGGGGGGAGAAAAAGATATACATTGCACTCTTTTTTCCTTTACTAAGTTTTTCCTATTAGGTTTTCTTAGTAAAGGTTTTAATGAGGCAATATATCGACTGCATATCATTAAGATTATGTACTTTTTTTCTTTGTTAGGGTTTTTTTCTACGAGTTTTACCTAGTAAAAAGTTTTAATAAGACATACTATTTTTACTCAATAGACATTCAAGGAGGAATATTATAAAATAATAATAATTATGTGAATATCGTTTGAGTTTCTCCAACTCTTCATATTCTCTATTTATTCTCTCACTTTATTACTCTTTAATTCTATAAATTATTATTCTTAATCTACATTGTAAGTCTATAAATAGAGGCAACTCCATTCGTGATGTACACTTGAGAAATCTTCTTGAATAAAGAATTATCTTCATCTAACTCTTGCTCTCTTATCTTACATATTGTTCAATTTTATTTTGCAACAATGATCGTTTTTTCTATCACCGTATTTTGTCGGAATGATGTCAGAAAAAACTCAACATAAATATAATAATACAAATAAAATTTATCAAATTTGACCATAATTTATTCACTTCTGAATATATACTATCAAAAGACTCGTATTACAAAATTTAATATACAGACACATATAATATGAAATATCTTCAGCATTTTTCTACAAATAAATATGCTTATGAATATATATGCATTTTAAACCTATTTATGTTTACAATTATTTAAGTAATTAACCTTTTACATATCATTATATTATTTGCTGGTGTCATTTATGAAATCATTTTTATAATCCATAAATATATAGTACGAAGTTAGAGTCTGTAAAGCAATTAACTAGATGCAATGCATCTCAAACTTCCATGGCTAAGTAATAGCCTCGAGTCATGCAAAAGAACCCAATAAATTCTTAGCTGAAAACTGCTTCATTAGAGATATATAATATATATATATTAGATCAGTATGTGTCCCGATATAGATAACTTAATTGACATGTAATGATTATAAAATAGCATTTAATGCTTATTCCCTAAATGAGGGAACGTAAGTACCTAAATGGTAGGGTATTCATGGGACCCACAACGAGAACCTAGGGAATGTATGGGACCCACAAGGAGAATCTAAGTAAGAAGAGGGGACAGAACAAATCTAAACAAGTTCGTGAGTGAGTTCCTCTGTAGTGGAATACGGTGTCGTGTCTATGTTTCTCATCTTCTTCGTTATATAGTGGGTCCTATCTCGACACGTGTCATTCTCTCCGCCGTCAATGGCTCCTTTGCTCGCCGATGAGGTGGATTCATGTTTTTTTTTTATATAAAGTTTTTAAAATTTTATGCACATAATGTTATGAGTCTGCATCCATTGCATGTTGACCTTTCGTTCTTTTGAAATAAATTAAATGTGTAATGTTCATTATTGTTTATGCTACGAATTATTATAATTGTAACGAATATCATACCTATTACTGTTTTCTTCGTATAGAGAGTTGTCGAATTCATCGTCGTTGAATATATTTTTTCTATTTTATTATGGAAAAAACAAAAAAAAATTTAAAATAGTTTTTAATAAAATTAAATCTTTTACTTTGAATTTTATAAAAAAATTTAAATTATACCTTTTAAACAAAAACACAAATAGTTTTGCTATTTGCTATGATTTTTTTACTTAAAAATCATAGTTTAGAAATCTTTTTATAAAATTAAAAATAAAAAATTTAATTTTATTAAAAACTATCTTTCATGATTTTTTTGGATTTGTATCTAATTTTTATATTACATTTCTATTTTATGTTATAAATTAATTAATAATATTTTTATTATGGAAAATTAACAAATATTTTCTAATAGTAACAAAATTCAATTAATTTATAATCTAGAAATGTAATCTAAAAATTTTACACTAATATATTTGTCTATTTTATAAAATAATATTCGACAAATATATATAGATAAATAATATTATTATTTCTATCTATTTATGTACCTATCAATAGGGATGGGCAAAATATCCGAAATATTCGTATCCGATTCGTATTCGAACCGTATTCGATCCGAAAAGCAAATATCCGTAGGAACAAATACAAATACAAATACCACGATTTAGATATTCGACAAATACAAATAAAAATACAAATAGTATAATCAATTATTCGTAAGCATTCGTAGCTGTAAGTACTAAATAGATAATTTATTTAATATATAGAAATATATATAATAAATTAAATTTAAAGATCAAATTATAAATAAAAAATTATTATAATTGATTTTTAAATCAAATATAAAATATATAAAGAAATAGTTATTATATTTAAAATTTAAAGACTAAAATGTAAATTATAAAAGTTTTAAGGACTAAAATGTAAATTATTTAGAATTTTTATATTATTTTTTAAAAAAATTGATTTTATTACGAATACGGATATCCGAAGAATATCCGAATATTTGCGGATATTCGTATTTACGAATATCCATATTTACGAATACGAATACGAATAGTAAAATCTAATATTCGACGAATACGAATACAAATACGAATAGTTGAATATTTATGAATATTCGCTATTTGTCCACCCCTACCTATTGGAAGATTTTCAATCCGAAATAATTGTTTACTATATTTTAATAAAACATCGTAGTTTCTTTGGATTAGGAAAAACATATTTTCATGTTTAAATATAAAATATTTAAGTATGATTTAAAAAAAAGTCAAATAAATTAAAATTTGAATGATACAAACTAATAATAAGAAAAGTAATATAAAAAGAGGTAACTTTATTATTATTAAAAATATTTATATATTTTCAAAGGATATATTTTATATTTATTTATAAATTTTAATAATTATTTTTGAATCATTTTCAATATAAAAAAAATTAAAATAATTTTATTAAATTAAATTTATAAATAAAAAAATAATTATAAATATTGGATAAGAAAAATTATAATAATAAAATTATAATTAGAGACAAATAAAAAAATTCTGAAAAATAGTTTTTAACAAAATTAACCATTCTATTTTTTAATTCTATAAAAAATTCCTAAATTATATATTTTTTAAAAAAAACTCATAACAAAATTTAAATTTTATTTAAAACTAATTTTTAGAGTTTTTTTAATTTATTCTTTTATTATCATTCTCATCATACTGCAACGAACCTAAGTTACGTCACCTAAGAAAAATATTACTTTGGTTGTGAATATTGAAAAAAATAATATTTAATGGAATTTGAAAATACTACCCAAATATATATATATATATATATTATTGATTGATTTGGATGGGGTGATAAAATCGTCTACGGTCAAAATTCAATTGAGTGGTTATCATATGCTTGTGGACTTCATACCACAGGCTTTCTCTCTCTGCTCATTACATTAGGTCCAAATTGTACAATTTCTTTTTAAAAAACATTCATTTTCTAATCTATTACTTATTTTTCTACTCTTGATCTTGATTATTGCTGTCTGTAAAATATAAATTAAAATAAAAGAGAAAAAATTTGGATAAGTATCATTTTTTCACAAATTGACATAACTAATTATTTATATCTTCCAAATTAAATGAAAAATATGACATTTTCATTTTTGTAGTTAAAAAAACACGAGAGGTGCTTGACATAAATATGAAATAAAAACTGAGCTCGTGAGTGGTAAAATATTATAACATTATAGATAATGTGTTTTATACCTAAATTTTGGCCCTTATTTTTCTCAGTCCAAAATACGAAACTATAAAATAAAATTAATTAATTATCATTAAAATAGAATAACGTTGAATGTTATATAAATATCACAAGTCAATTGATAATAATAAAAAAGCATAACATTTTTATACTAAAAAATATATATTTTAAAAATTATATTCCGTTTAAATTTATTATTACTATTATCAATTTTTGAATTTTATCTAAATATTTTTTTACATAAAACAAATATATTTTATATTAAATAAAAATTAAATAACCAAATATTGAAATTATGAAATTAAAATAACAATAAAATATAACAGAATTTTTTATGTATCTTGATAACTCATTGATAACTCATTAACTCTAGAGTATTATGTAATATCATTAACATTATTTAAAAACATATTTAAAATTTTAATTTACAAAAATAAAAAACAAATTTTTTTACTATTCGAATTTTGTGGAGCCACTCTTCTTTCCTTCTACTTCAGTTCAAACTTTTCTTGTTCATGATGCTCTGTTCTGCAACTGTTCCTTGATCCAAGTCCCCAGAACCGAAACAGAGACTCTTCAAGGCCACATTCATGCTCTCGGTTTCCATCGATTTATCCGATATATGATCGCTTGCTATTCTTGAAAACGTATATGATTCTACAAAAAAAGAATCAAAGATTTTTATTTTTTAAATTTTTTACTTCAATCATGCACCATTGAAGATAAGAAATGGTAATGATCGTATGTTCTTCATCTCAAAAGAACATTCAGAGTCGTAACATACCTTCAGACGACGATGTACTTAGTTTCTCTCGTGAAGATGAATCACTTGTAGATCGTGATAGCAGTGAAGATTCTGTATTCAGATTAATACCCATTAGAATTTCAGTAAATTTCATCACAAAAATCCATACAGAACGATTATAACAGACATATTCTCGAACCTCTTGAACCGTCGAAAGATCTCTTGCAGTGAAGAATAGCGCTTTGAATCCCATCTTGTTGAACCTGCAACGACTCGTCGTATCTGTTCACCGGAGACATTCCTCCGACTGCCGCAGACGCCGATCGGCTCTTCCCCAAATGTCGCCGGACGATTCGAATCCCCACGGCGACATTGCTCCTTTGTTTCTCCATCACAGGAGAAGACATTACTGAGACACCGTCCTCCTTCATAGTTTGTTTCTTCACAGTCATGGCTTGCAACGGCTTTATCAGGCTGAAGATTTTCTTCGACAGTGAAGGAACAGAGGGTGCGGCCGCGTCCTGCAAAGGCTTCTCGTTCCTCAGTGTCGGCGTCGAAGTACCCGACGTTGACTTTTCTGAGTCAACGGGTTTCAGTTTCTTGAAGGAGAAAGCTCGGAACTTTGAACCTGATTTCAAATGGGCAATCGGAGAATCTAATTTCGTACCGATTTCAACAGGGATAACCTTATTCTTGGAGAAATAATCGGTCGAAGAGACAGAACTCGTAGTCTTCATCGTCGTTGCTTCTGTTCTGTCTGGTTTAGTTGACTCTTCTGGGGTTTTCTTGTACGTGAGGGAGAAACCGGAGAGAGAGAGCTCAAGCTCGAAGAAAGAGTCGTCTCCTTCGGAAAACTCGAGCTCCGTCTCCGTGTCGTCCAATACGTCGGAGATTTTGGTTTCCCGGCGAGTTCTTGCTCGCCAGAACTTCATGAAATTAAGAGCTTCCATAGAAAGAGAGAGAGAAGAGAGAGAGAGCTTGATTTGTTGACGGCAATGGTGACTAGGGTTATATAAAAAGGAGGGAAATAGATAGGAGAGAGGCTTTTCGAAATGGTTCTATTTTTTTCTTTTGTTAAAGGAAAAAAAGAGCTTTTTTTCTATGCTTTTAAATTTTTATTTTTTTGGGTTTCATCTCTTTTTTAAATTTTTTTGGTAAACCCTCTTTTTCTTTATTTTCCTTTTTTCCTTTTCTTCTTTTTCCACTTTAGAATTTTTGTTTTATCCATTTATTTGTTACTCTGTTAAAAAAAAATTACAGTTCGTGACTCGTGATAGTTTTTCCTTGGAAAATTTATTATTTTGAAGTTGGAGCATTCACCAAAAAAGAGGATTAGAAAAAAAGAGAGAAGAGAGTAGTAACACACGGAGGAGATGACGTGGCAGATACAGTCAACACGTGACGAAGTCAGAGTCTATACAATAAAGTGAAAGGGGTCGTCGAGGCATGACAGTAAAATAATTTTTTTTGTAAATTAACATTTTTATTTGATATGCATGACAGTGCAGATAGATGCTCTCTCCCTCCCCCTTTTTCTTTTTTTTTTCTATAAAATAAAAATTTTTGTTTATAAAAATATAAAATAAAAAATATATTTAATACGATATTAGAGTTTTATTTTATTTTTTATTAAAAAAATAATTTAAATTTTATTTTAATATTGATATATTTATGTTGTTTTTATGATCCGTACGATCTTTATGATCCATACGATTCTCGAAATCGTTCGAAAATAGTTTGAATAGTTTGAAATCGTTTGGAATTTTTTTATCTTTACTCCTTACCCTCGATCGAAATCGTCTCTTACTTCTTGTTTTCATTTTCAATATTGATTCTCGTTCTTTGCTTTCAATTTTGAAATAGATTTCGTCTAAAAAAAATATTAAACTGTATGTGTTTGTACAAACAAAAAATAAAGACACATTTATCTTTTTTCAATATATATAAAGTAAGAAAACTCTAAAAAATATATTTTTAATATTTTGCATTGTTTATAGTAAAATATTTTAATAATTTAAATTATGAATAACATATATATATATATAATTATTATCATTTTTTTATATTTCATTGCTCCTAAATTTTTATTGATTTGGCATGACGGATTTGCAAACAAATGGTAACTTAATTATTATTGGATGATTTCCACAATTGAAATGCTTTACAATAACGAAAATATTTTAAAAATTTTCCAATTATTTTCATTTTTATATCCTCACGCGCCAAAACAATCAGTGAAAATAATATCTCAGCAAAAATATATAATTTGAATAAAAAAGTTATATTTTTCACATTTTGTTTGATTGTGAAATCAAGAACCGAAATACTATTGTGTGTCATATATAAATAAATATATATTTATATACACTATTGTTTGTTGTTTATTTGATGTTTTTAATTTTTTGATTAAATGGTGGCGCGTGGGATAGTTGAGAGAAGGTAAACTGAGTTGGCGTAATCCATCCAGTGATGTGATTGAAAGCAAATGGATAGTTCCAAAAAGAGTACCCTCAGAATCCCGAATATTTAATTATCATAACTTTCATAATTAATATATAAATAATAAAAGAGGAAAATAAAAAGAACCAAAAAAAGACCGGAAAATCATTAAATTGCTCTTTTCTCCGTAAAACTTTTCAATTTTAAAATGGTCCATGTTACCAAATAAAAGTATTATAAACTTAGATTTAATTTTAAAATTTATGCTGTATTGAAAAAAAAAATATAAACATTAACTGTTGATATGGTATGGATAATTTTTAGATGAAATGTGAGAGTTCGTTATGTTATTTATAATAATATTACTAAATTAAAAATTTTAGAATTTTATTATAAAAATTATATTTTAGTAATTGTTGGAAAAAATGTAAAAGGAAACGTTTTACGTGCGACAATGAGAAAAGAGGAGTGAGAGCGCCATTGGTTCATGAAAAAGACATAAATCCCAATTGGTCAATGCACAATAAAACCCTTTTAATAACTAATAAATTAATAAGACACTTATTTATATATTCATATAATATCTAACATTTAGTTTAAATAATCATATCATATTACAATTTGGTTGAAATAAAGAAGATCCTACATAGTGTGATTTCTGTTTTTTTTTTGTATACGTAATGTCTTATTGGCATTGGCTTCACTCTCATTTGTTTCTTAGAGAAGTTACCACAGGTGGGTGTACACAATGAGATTTGAGTTTAATTCCTTAATTAGAATTTCTNAATTGCTTTTAGTTTTTTATATATGCTAAAGCTATAACGTTGTTCTTTTTTTTTTATAAAAGTAAGATACTACTTAAATATATTTGTATCAACTAGTGAAATTACAAAAAAAAAAGTTTTAATTTTATTACCAAATAATTGTTTGTTAATATCAATATATATATATAGGAATATTGAATATTTTGTTTATATTTGAAATAAGAATTGAGCGCTTTTTATATAGCCTTAGATACATATAGCTAGGAGATTAGTGATTAGGTTTAATCTAACTAATAATATAAAAAAATTACGGTTATACCATTTACTCTTATATACTTCACAAAATTAAGTAGTTTTGGTGATTCCAATCTTGGCACATGAATCATTGAACAAAGAACGTGGTAGAGAGTTCGTGAGAAGATACGCTAGTTGATCTATAGATCTAACGATTGACACGAATAGAACCATCTTACACATGATGACGATAAAATGGTAGTCCAATGCCAAATGTTTCATTCTAGAGTAAAAAACTAGTTTGTCACTTAGATACGTTGCTCCAACACTATCATAATATATCGCAGGAGATTCGGTAGGTAGATCTTGAGTTCTATCAATAACGAAGATATCCAACGGATCTCTGCAACAATGAAAGCTATTGATCGATACTATTATCTACTAGATAAACGACCCGGGGTGTTTTGATCTTTTTGGATGACCAAGAGATCGGATGAGACCCAAGATAGATAATATATGTTCCAGTAGATGTCAAATCATCACAATCACCTGCCCAGTCTACGTCACTAAAACCATGTAAGAATGGATGATTATGAACCTTACAACACACCAACGTTCCTTGTACCATCTTGATAGATTTTCATTGTTCACTTGTAGGTGCATACACGAAAAGCAGATATCAAGTTTAGTTAGAGTCGGCTACTGTAGACTGCCGACGAGAACACAATATTTCATCGGATCCGTGAGTGGTATGCCATCACGGATAGAAAGATGAGTTGTAGATGCATTGGAGTAGGAACATGTTAAGTATCGTGCATCTTAGCCCATTGAATAATGTCAATTATGTACTTTTGAGAAATATGTAATCTTTTAGAAGATTGTGTAATTTCTATTCCCAACAAGTAACACAACTCTCTAAGATCTTTGATTGAGAACCTCTCACGAAGTGACCTTTTGAATAATGGAAGAAGAGTTGTCTATGACAAGAATTATCATCAACATACACAAGAACATTTATGATAACATCATTAGTGTGCATAACAAAGAGTGAATCGTCAATTAAGGCATTGTGGAAGCCTTGAGTTTCGACATGATTTTGCAACTCTAAATACACTACTAAAAATATGTAAATATCAATAGATGGATCAACAAATCCGTTCGTTGGAATATTTACCAATAGATTCCATCAGATCATTCCGTTGAAATATTTACCAATAGATTCCAACAGATCCATCTGTTTAACTATTTACCAACGGATTCCATGGTGAACCGTTGAAAATTTTTAACCTTTATCAACGGATGTCCATTGTAAAATTTCCAAATTTTCAACGGAAATCCGTTTGAACTTTCAGCAGGCATCCCTTGAAAAGTCCAATAGATGCCTCTTGAAAAAAAATTATAACTACAAAATTTTGCACATAACTGTCTTATTTTTTCAATGGATGCCCCTTGGAGAAAGTCATAATTACAAAATTTCTGTATCTAACCTCTTCACATTATCAAATTTGACACTCTTTGATTGGCATCTATTTCAACGGCCCGTTGAAATTTCGAATATTTAAGATGATGAACAACTCATTTTCAACATATTCAATAAAACCTCTCAAATCCTATCAAAACCTCTCCTAAACAATTTAAACACAATATACTAAGATGATTAACCGATTCACCGGTCATAGAGGATAGTTGGCTAGTTTTGGTGGAGCTCCGCAATCATTCATTTTCGCAATGTCGTGATAGAAAAAGAAGAAGAAGACAATATTTTAGATGATTTATAGGATGTAGTATTTTATTTGTATTATTTGTTTTAAATATTAAATTAAAATTTTTGATAGATTTTGACTTAATATCTTAATTTAATATTTATTAATACTTTTTATCTTTTTAAAAATGCAACATAAAATCATCAGATGTCTGTTGATTATACAATCATAATATCAACAGGCACCCATTGATGTATTTAAAATTTATGCTCAAAAGTACCAACGAGCATCCGTTGGCACTTTCCAGTTTTTCTGTGAAAATTTTCAACGGATACCCGTTAATAGTCATTCCAATGGGCATCTGTTGAAATATCCAATGAACATCCATTGAAAATTTCAACAACTTTATCCGTTAAAATCCATTGAAACTTCATCAGAAATTGCAACGGATGCGTTTTTTAACGATCGGTTACCAACGGTCATGAATCCATTGAAATCCGTTGGAAATGACATGCTTTTTTTTGTAGTGATACCATACTCGTGGAGCTTGCTTAAGAGAAAGCCTTGTGAAGATGAAAAACATGAGTGGATTTATTGCGATCAACAAAGCCAACTAGTTGTGCCATATAAACCTCATCATTGAGATGACTTTAAAGAGATGCATTATTGACATACAATTGTCTTATATTCCAACCCTTTGAAATTGCATGACCGATGATTGTTTGGATCGTAGTGGGTTTGACCACTAGACTAAATATTTCCTAAAATTCAATACCTAGACGTAAGGGTGGGCGTTTCGGGTTTTGGGACGGGTTCTTCGGGTTCGGATTAGGTTCGGATTCCTCGGGTTTTAAAAAATTGAATCCATAAAAACCCATTTGGTTTTCGGGACGGGTTCCTCAGGTTTCGGGTTGGGTTCGGGTTGTTCGGGTTCTGAAATATTGAACCCAAAAAAACCCGAATTGTATTCGGGTTCATCCGGGTTCTTCGGGTTCTTCGGGTTTTCAATGGGTAATTCGAGTTTTCAATGGGTAATTCGGGTTTAAAACGGTATTTTGGATTCCAAATTTAACATACAAAAAATTAAAATAAATACAATGCTAAAAATCCATAAACAACAATACCAAGTAAAAATTTAAAAAAGTTCCAAGTAAAAAATACGTAAATTCAATTCATTCGTTCTTGTTCTTGAAGAAGGGGAGGGAGGGAAACTTAAGGTTTTTTTTGTTTTCGGGTTCCTCGGGTTCTCCCGAACCCAACCCGGACCGACCCGAACCCGTTCGGGTTCCAGATTTAGAACCCAAATGGGTTTTAGACAGAACCCGTTTATCTCGCGGGTTGGGTTTTTCGGGTTGGGTCGGTCCGGGTAACCCGAAACGCCCACCCCTACCGGGACGTTTATGAAAAGCCATATGACCCATTTGGATTGTGTTCGATGCAAAAAATCCATTGCAACCAACGAAATTGAGAGCCTGTGTTGTCGGTACTAAATCCCAAGTTCCATTTTTTTTTTCTAGATATTGAATTCTTCACACATAGCTTGTCATCAATTGGGATCCGTGAGAGCTTGTATTACGGTTAGGCCTGGCCATTTCATGTTTTAATTCAGATATAATGGATACAAATTGTTCGGGTTTTTAAAAATAATAACCAAATAATAATTGAATTTAAATCGGTTCGGTTCGGTTGTACAACGTTCCGGTTCAGTTATATAAAAAAATTGTAACCAAGGTAAAACCCGAACCTCTAATTTGTTCGGTTATTATTCGATTATTTCGATTTTACCAAGTATTTTATCATATAAAATTACAAATAATTATTCGGAATATTTCAAATAATTCATATATTTAAAAAATATAAAATAATATCTTATTATTTAAATTTGATATTTAATTTAATTTAATTATTAATTATATTAGATAAATATTCATTTGATAAATATCATTTATCTATATATTTTTTATATTTTTATGTAATCAATTGGTTATCCACGACGATTAGTAACCGAACCGAATTGAATCCATTTAGTTTTTTTAACTTTCATACCCGATCGGTTATTTTATCTGTATCCGAACCGCATGACCATAATTTGGTTCAGTTTTGTTCTGTTTTATATAACCGAACCGAAATGCCCACTCCTAATTACAGTCGATGGTTCAGGTGATGGTGAAGTTGTCTCCACATCCCTAGAATATCTTGCAAGAAAGAACTACTCGGTAGCTCCAAAGATGTTGGTGAATAATCATTGCCGGGGGGAACAAACAATGGAACACATGTTACAAAAGGTTGAGATGACTCAAGATTTGGAAAGACTGAGAAATGGTTCAGGATATAGATGAAAAAGGTGCTAATGTAGGGTATGGAAAGTGAGATTCATGAAAGATAACATGACACGAGATAAAGACAATACGTGATTGAGTCAATACAAAGATATGCACTTTGAGTATTGGAGTACCCAAAAAATACACAAGGAGTTGAACGAGGTGTTAATCTATGAGAAAAGTCGTAACCATGGGTAACAAATGCATCCAAAGGCATAGAGTTTGATGTAAAAAACATTATGATACCATATTTGAAAAAAGAATTTAGTGATCTTTATTGATAGCCTTAGATATATATAAATAGGAGATTAGTGATGAAGTTTAAACTAATTAATAACATAGTAAATTATGATTTTGCGCACCTTTACTCCTACATTTTATATGTAGTGAGAAAAAAATATTGGGATAAAATTTGAAGTAGAAAAAACTACAGAGTAGATTAACACAGTGTTTTGATCTTACAACTAAAAATAAAGTTTTTTATTCAAATATCAGGCGATCACTAGGTATATACGTATAACTCAGTTGTTCATGAGAATACCTCACCTTACACACTTTCTTTGAATACATTATTCATCTTGAAACTGAATTTCGAACCAAACGTCATATAAACTCGTGTGTGAACCGTCTAAAACTATTCAAATAATAGTTCTAGATTACATAATGATCTATTACATAATGATTTTTCAAACCATTCAACCATAAATCCCTAAATTAACAAATAGTTTAAGATGCATGTAAACCATCCACAAAATTTATTTACAAACATTTACTAATTTTCAACATTCTTTCTCTTTTCTCTACAATAATAGATGTTTTTGTTTATGGAGAAAGTGTATCTCAAGTCTAGCCACCGTTTTTATATCTATCTTGATTAGTTTGTTGCTAAATTTTTTCTGTTATCTTTTTCTAAATAGTAGTATTTTTTATAGTTTTCAATTCGGTACTTTTTCACTAATTCTTTTTTATCTATTAAACATAAAACTTGATCAACTTTAATATTTTCATTAATTGACACGAGTAATATAAGAAACATTTTGACAAATATTTTAGATTATTTTAGGTAATTCTGCATTAGTTTTTGTAATATCTAAATGGTATTATATACACACATATAAATAAACGAAGAAATAACAAAGTTTTAAATAATAAAAACGATCGGAAAATTAGCCAATTAATTAGGATAAAACACAAAGGGAATTTATTATGGACAAGTATATTAAACACAAAAGGGAATTACGAAATCTTGGAGATGTTGTAATAAAATAAAGAAAGATAATTTTGGATACTCTAATCACAAGACGAGACCAAACTTGCAGATGCATGCATGCATGTGTTTCTTCTACATACAATAATCTATACACATTCACAGATACATGAACCAGAACATGCAAAAATCGAAGTTTTTGGAAAATTGAAACACCCCAAAAATGAAATATGTATGAACTACAGTTTCTAAAAATGGAAATCTCGACTCTATCTCGATGTAAAACGACAGATTTTGCCAAGTTTCAAACCCTACGAAGCTAGTTCCATGGCGAGACTCTTAATGTGTGTTTCAGAGGAAGGGTCTTTCAATCTTGTCGTGGGGATTAGAAGAAATACGTGAGTTGTTGTTTCTTCCTGGATCCACCTTCTCCGTACAAATCATTCCATTGTTTTAATTCACTCATCACTGATCCTTCTGCAGCAAAACTTGCAGCAATCTGACAAAAATCACTCACATTAACCCTAAAAGAATCCAAAAGAGTTTCCAAAGTTTGAAGATTGTGTTTCAGTTAACCTGATTCTTAGCTTGTCTCATGTCTTCCATGTTCAATCCTCTCAAACTAATGATTCTCTCTTCACAACTTTCTTCTTTGATCGAATCCGACGTCTCTTCAGTGTTTTTTCCTGTTTTTTCTTTCTTTTTCTGCTCCTGACGATTCGAAAAGTCGTAAGAAATTACATTTTATGTAACATTCAGAGTGAAATCATGAGTGTTTCTCACCAAATCTTTCAATCTTTCCTTCTGTATTAACTCCCTAACTGGTCGATACGCAGCTGTGATGCATAAGTTCTGTCGAACAAATCGTAGATATTCATCAGTTTCCGAAGATTTTTTTCGCTTATCGATTGCGAAAACCATTATGATAAATTGTAATTTTGGGATATATATATATATATATATATATGATGTTGGACATCCCTAAACTCTTGAACTAGCGTTTGGATTAGTTAGGCCCAGCCCATATTTGACATGGTATCAGAGCTTCTATTAGGACTTCTGTAGTTTTTCTAACCCTTTGTTTAGGGTTATATCCGTCAATAAAAACTTTCAGACAAACCTTAAGATCACTCCCACTGTACCCTTCTGTGATCTGTGCAAGCTCAAGGAAATCAAGATTCTCTGTTTTCTCTTTTGAAAGTAGAGTTCTCAAGATCTTCTCCCTGCTCTCAATTGATGGAAGATCCACCATAATTCTGGCAAATCGAAATCAAATCAGATCGATCCGACGTAGTAGTTAGTCGAACAACGTCGATAGTAACGATTTACCTCCGTTCAAACCTTCTAATGATGGCTTCATCAAGATCAAACGGCCTATTTGTTGCAGCAAGAACGAGGATACGTTCACCTGGTTTGGTCATAAGTCCATCCCAATGAGCCATGAATTCATTTTTGATCTTCCTCATAGCTTCATGCTCTCCGACCCTTGTTCGTTGACCGAGCATACTATCCACTTCATCTACGAAAATGATCGTCGGAGAAACTTTGGCTGCGAGACTGAACAAAGCTCTAACGTTCTTCTCGTCTTCCCCAAACCATTTCGATGTTATTGTAGACATTGAAACATTGATGAAACTAGCTCCAGCTTCATTTGCAATGGCTTTTGCCAACATCGTTTTTCCTGTACCAGGCGGCCCGAATAGGAGAATTCCTCTACAGGGTTTAAGCAGGCCACCTTTGAAAAGATCGGGTCTACGAAGAGGAAGCATGACAAGTTCTTGAAGTGATTCTTTGATTTCATCTAAGGCACCGATATCTGAAAATGTCACACCAATCTCATTTGCTGGGATAACCTCGGGTCTTATTCGCTTCTCGAATTCATTGTCAGGAGGAACTTCCTACACGGATCAAAGGGTTTGTCTGAATGATTTCGTTTGTTTCTTCTCAGATAGTATGAATGAATGTCAAGATTCTCACTTACCGGCGCCTTTGGAGGGAGTGGAAAATCACAGTCTTTCTTCGTAGAAGGAAGTGACTTTTCCATCTCGGGTTTGTTTTCGTGCGTAACAGTTTCGGATTTCGATTCATTCCTTAAACCTATTGTACCGTTTTTCCCCTGGATCGGATAGAATCATTCACACATCAATTCTCTTTTGAGTTCAATTGTTCAAAAGCAAAACATACCTTAGAATCAGTATTAGTGTCTAACTTCAAGGAATCCTCTTGATCTTTGCATCCTTCCTGGAAGATACTCAATCCATACGACAAACTGTTCCAAAAACCGAAGCATTTAGTCGAGAATCCGTACGAGATGTAATAAAATGTTACATTACCTCTTGGAGGAAATGATAAGCTTTCCATTTTTGTATTCAGGTTCTTTGTTATGCATCAAATGATAAGAAATTGCAGAAACCACAATTTCATCGATATGGTTACTTAAAACCGTCGTATCAGCATGGCATATCGAAGATAAATCATCACATTCAAGATCATTTTCCGCAAGAACTTCAACAATATAGTTCTTCTTGTCCTGAAACTGAATCATTTTCATGTCTGCTTCCATTCGTTTTTTCCAGCTGACGCGTTGAGATTCATCTTCAGGAGGTCTGATCTTGATTTCGTATGGAAATAACGCAGAAATTTCTTCGGAATCATCTTCAGAGTCCAACAATCTTGACCCGAGTATCAATATTGAACCAGAGAGCTTAGTCAGAAGCCTATGGAACAACTTGTAGAACCTTTCGGACTGAAGAATCTTCTCGATGTCCCTTACGTATAGTATTATCGAATTGGATTCTGATACTGAATTCAAGACCTGTAAAGGCAAAAAAACATAACTATAATACATCGAAATAGTGAAAATACTTAGCAATTTGGCAATGGTTTTACCTTGTAAAGTGACTGTAGTAAAAGTTTATCATCGAAACACAAGTTTGCAGCGTGTTTGTTAGATGCTAGAATCCACAAAAGGTAAAAAATGAGAAAGACGGTTAAACGCTGAGGCTTGATAACGATAAAAACACGATATTTCCGAAGCTTTTTTCATCAAATAAGAATCTAAAAAGGTGGTTCAAGAATGGAAAAATCCACCTGAAACAGAATTTACGGAACGAGAAGATATGATATTGAGATCCGAAGCAGTTGAGGCGTTTCTTTTGTGCTTTAAAAGTTTATTAGATCTCTCAAAGTGTCTGCACATTACGAGAAACGGGTTCATCAGATCTGTGTATCACTGAAATTTGTATCAAAATCTGTCAGACAAATCTACAAAATGCAACAAAATGTACCTTGAACTAAGATTGTTACCACTCTTGTGCCCTGAAATGTACAAGAATGCTATTTTAAGCACTTAATAAAGAGAAAAAGTTGAAGTATTTACGAGAAAATAAAAGCCGATCTTTCCTCTTATACCTCTCGATCCTTCCCGTTGAGTCAGTATAGATAAAGAACCCATAAACGATGACATTTTATCTAACGTCATCTCGGAGATAGACCTCGTGTGAGACTAACAAAACAAAGAGAAGATTAACGAATCACGCTTTGAAATGAAGAACAAGCATTTGGGTAAATAATTCAAGAAACTTACAGTGTCATTCTTGGTACACCCATATTTACTTTGTATCTGTAACAAAGAATAGACCAGATAAAGCTTATTCCTCAAGAGTTTATGGTTGCCCATTACCATATATATGAGTCCGAAGTTCATGTCCTAACCGATATGGGACAACTTATATAACACTCCCTCTCACACCCAGGTTCGATCCTAGAGTGTGGACATCGTAATCGGAGGCCCAACATCAGTATATTTAAATCGAAACGAAACTGACTAACTAATCCCAAAAGTTAGTTCAAGAGTTTAAGGTTGCCCAGTACCATATATAGGAGTCCGAAGTTCATATTCTAGTCGATGTGGGACAACTTATCATATCACTTCCCCTCACGCTCAGTTCGATCCTAAAGCGTGAACATCACAATCGGGGTCCCAACATCGGTATATTCAAATCAAAACGAAACTAACTCTGATACCATGTCAAATATGGGTTTGGGCCTAACTAATCCCAAAACTAACTCAAGAATTTAGGTTCACTCAGAACCATATATATGACATATGAGTCCAAAGTTTATGTCTTAACCGATGTGGGACAACTTATTATAACAGTAAATATGGATTACCTTTACAGAGAAGTCGGTTATATCAAGTAGTAAGAGCTTCGACTCGAAGTAATGAGCGAGAGCTTTGGCAAGCGTCTGCTGATAAAATTCTGTAGAGGAAATGCAAAACAATATAAGCAGCTTCGAAAGAAAGATTGACAAAGTGAGTTAATAGACTGTGAAATCTCACCAGAAGGTCCTGACAGAAGAATTGTCCTACTTGCAGGAGCAAGATTCCGTGTATGCTTCGAGATATCATATTGCTTTAGATGAACATATGCAGCACTTGTCAATAAAACCCGAGTTTTCTCGCTGTCATAAAAAGAAAACACGATGATAAACGTAAGATCTCGGCTCAATTCAACATCTTCATACATATGGTTACACAAATGCTCTAGACAGCTTGTATCGCCCCGACCCCATCCTTCGAGAAGTTTTAAAGGTTAGATGACTGCCCCTGCAGACACAATAAATCCTTTTCCGTGCGTTTTTTTCATCATTCACACGCGTACAGATCACTCGTCGTGAGACTAATCACCTTCAAACACGTTCAATTGTGGAATTTCTCCAAGAGAGACACCGAAAAGGGAGGTGCAGTTTGATGTCATAGGTAGTCGAATCAAATCTTTGAAGCCTCGTCCAACATTACACACGATTGGCCCTTTCCCTCGAGTTTTGTCTTCACTCATACATTGAGACTACTCCCTCTTAAACACGCTTAACTATGAAATTTCTTTGAACAGGAAGGTGCGGCTTAATGTCATAAATAATTCGAATCAATTCTTTTAAACCTCTTCCAACCCGAATATCACACAGCTGAGTCTTACAGTCCTAAATTAATCCAGAATATTTATGATCTTACCAAATTTACTCTGAAAGTAACATTCTAATAACATCTGCATAAGATTATCATAACCTAAACAAAAATACAAAAGTTTACAAAATCAAATGGCTAGATAGTTCCAGATTCATATTTTCAGAGACCAAAACTGGATCCAAGAGGAACCGGCTCAACCAAAAAAAACGTTGGAAAAGAGGCCCTTTGTCATAAAATTAAAATAGACCTTTTTATAATTTTTTAACATATAATTATTCTAAATATTAATTACTTTTTTGAAAATAATAGACCTAAATTTATTGAAACCCTGTTCGAATGCTCTTGTCGGACATGATCTCATCATCTTTTCTTCTTTTCCCCAAATCAACCCACATGCTTCTTCTGCACCTAACCTAACCTAACCTAACCTAACAACTTTCCTTCATTTTCCTTTCTTTTCTCTAAAACATGAATTTTCCTTTCTCAAAGATTCTAGGATTTATAACTTTTCCTCTGTTTCTAGTTACTGAATCCAATACCTAAAAGTTGAAAAAGGTTTCATCTTTCTTGTGATTCACTATGAATATTCAATCTTTCCGCAGCTCCATGATGCAAAATCAAAAACTAAGAAATACTAATACCCATTTCAGATCTTCATAAATCTATGAACCCGTAACAGTTTTTAGCTAAAAATCTGAACTTTGAGCTCAAAATCATACCATAAACGACAGCATAAAGATTTGTTTTGTTGATGTTACCTGAGGAAATACGGAAACTCATCGAAGGTGACATTACACTCTCTCCCATCAACAATCTGTCTCATAATCTCTTGCTCAATCTGTTCCACAGTCGGACCATCGACCACAGAACCCGACCCGTTTACCCATTTACCCAAATTCTGACCCGAAGCTAACCCGATTCCCAGCCCGACTCCAACACCTAACGCGGAGAAAAGCACGCTCCTTTGCTCCATTTTCAACGAGCCCAGAAGATTCAGAAATCAGAAGAACAAAACCCAGATTCAAATAACACGATCTGAGCAGGATTCGACGAACATTGACCGGAAATCACGATTGCTTTTGGGGTCTTTTTCAATTGGGAATTGATTGGGTAAATAGAATGTTGGAAGATGAAGAGAAAGTGGGTTGACGAGTAGGGAGAGAGTGTTGTCGTCTACTTATAGCAACGCTTAGCTGACTCTTATGGACGTTAACCCTTTCCCGGGAAAAGAAAGAAACCAAACAAAAGAACTCTAAAATATCATATAAATATTTATTAAAATTTTAATTGAAAACGTCCAAGACAAAATACCTAAAATTTTATATATTTACTCATTTAAATACATTATTTTTTTTTCTTCTCTCTCAATTTAGTATCCTAACATTCATATTTTAATATAGAAAAAAATACTAAGTAAATGGTAGATAATATGTAAGAAACCTTTTCAACCCTTAAAATGATATATTAAATGAATAAACGCACACAAAATTTAGGTTTTTTTTTAAATTATACCTTAAAAATGAGAATATAAAATAACCTGCTATTTTTTTCTTGTTCCTGTCTTTTTGTACGCTTTTTTTTCTCAAAAAAATCTTTAAGATATAGCAAATATTCTCAAATGATGAGGTTTCATATAACTTTTAAAAAATATTTAGAATTCAAATTAATTGTATAACATGATTTAATATGTGGTAATTCAATTGGGTTTAGGAAAACAGATGATTCATTTTGTTTTTCCCTCAAATGTTGATACTTCTATTGTAACAAAACAATTATGGAATATTATATATATTAAAGAGAGTGTACAATCTATATGAAGAATCCCTTTGAGGTTGCCTTACGTATTTCATTCCTTGATCTTCACCTCGGCCTCGAAACATTTTTTTACAAGTGTTTTAAAAATCGTTAGAAAATTCGAATATCTAATATATAGGTAAATAATCGGTGATTAATCGATATCTAAACATTTTTTCTTTTTATTTTTTTATTTTTTATCAAATTTATTTTATTTTTTAATATTTGAATAATGAAAATAACAAATATATTTCTTTTTAAATTAATTATAAAAATGAAATTATTTTTTATAATAAATTAAAAAAATATACTCATTAATCAATATTACGTTTGGAGATCGTCAACCATTGAACACCTTAAACGGCATCAGATAAAATTAGATTGAGATTTTTAGAAGACTATTTTTCATATACACCACTATTTTTATGTTTTTATATTAATTAAATATAATATTCATTTGTGTTGCTTTTATCTTTTACAAAAATTACAATTTTACCATACTTTTTCATTGATGCTATTAAAATAAACATTTTTTGTAATTTTAAAAGAACTTTATAAATGTTATGACCTATTACATTTATTTTAATCTCAACTACTATTATTATATCTTCAATAAATAATTAATATTTAGAATGAAAAATATATTTTATATCAATCATTTAAAGTTTTAAATACCACATTTTACATATTGGTTGGTATGTACAATTTAAACGAATTAAATAAAATATTCGCAATTTTAACAATATACTAATGTCGTAAATTATCATAGTTTTCTGCCGAATAAATTCAAGAAAATGTGTCGCTTTACACGCAATACTTAGTTTCCAAGGCGGCTGTTTCATTCGTTCTCTTTGCTTTAATTTATTCCACAATTATTTAACCTTTTTTAAAAGAGAAAATGAAAATACATAATCATATATATGATGCGTGATTTCTTGGACTATATTAAAATACTACAGCACAAAATTGATGTCTAATCATTACTAACTTTATTCCAAGTTATATATATATATATATAATTGTACTTTGAAATTATGCGTTTGTTTGCATGATATAATGTTATATGGTGTTCAAATCCATTATTGGTGGGAATCCAATAACCCAAATCATAAGAGCTGTTAAATATATGATGTTTTTTACACAATATTTTTTTATTTTATTTACAAAATTTCGGATAAAAAGATAAAAAAATACTTTAAAACAGCTTAATCTATTCCATTTTAAATTATAACTACAAATTTTAGAAACATTATTAGGGTAGCAAATTTTACTCTCTTTTTTTTCGTTTTGAAAAGGTTCATAAAAAATTTATTATGTGATCCCAAATTTTTTGGATTACATATATACATTTATACATATATGCACTTTTCTCCCCGGCTTTCTTTATAACCTAATATGTATGCCACCATGATAAAAAAAATTAATTCTATATATATATATATATGTATGTATATCATTTATGAAAAAAGTCTCGTAAATTACATTTGTCTGTGTTTGTAACACGGCGTACAATAAACAATGTATTTTTTATCAGATGACTTTTCATATTATAATAAATATTTATTTGGGTAATTTATTTATTTATTTTTGAGATTACAAGAGGATATCGTTGATTATGTGCATGTTATTTTACTGGAAAATGTGACTAACGTATTATACAAAAATAAATTTGATTTAGCAAATAACTTTTGTCATGTATAGAAAGTCCAATGTGCAACAATTCCAACGCATTTAGGGAGAAAGATCCAATGCATATTCCATGTCGGCTTTAGGACCATCAACATCACATTTTTTAAACATTTTATGTGATTTGTGGATGCCACTCAATCCCACAACACTTTCTAAATAGTAAATACTAAATAGTAATATATTTGAATGTCCAAATTCAAACCAATAAATTGATCTAAATTGTCTAAATTATTTTGGATTTGGATAATATGATTCTATCACAAATCTTAAAATGCTAATGGCTTTGATTTGGTTCAGATTCGAAAAACCAAAATAACAAATAAATATAGTAATGTTTCAATTATTTTTTTATTAATTGTTTTTATAATTACATTTTAAACAGCATCACTACACCTTAATACCTAATTTAAAACTAAACACATTCAATATTTTACCATAAAATGTTGAATTTTGTTTTGATATCTCCTCCAAAAATAGGGTGTCACTACTAGAAATTTTAAGATTGCAAACAGAATTTGCAGACTGATCAATCCGTCCTTAAATTTGGGGACGAATTATAAACGGAATAGGGACCGAAAAAGAAATCTGTCCGGAAATTTGCGGACAGATAAACAGTCCCTAAATCGATCATATTTGCGGACGGATTCGAAACGAGTCTGGACGGATTAGGGACAAACACATATCTATTTAGGGACGGATTCCGAACGACTTGTCGGTAACTATTTGTCTAAGTTCGTACACTACAAGGAATTTGAAGATTGCAAATGGATTTTGCGGTCTCTAATCCGGGACGTCCACATATCCTCTTAGGGATGGCTTTGGGACAACTCATCGACATTCATAGCTTCTTCCCATTCTTCCTCGTCTTGCACTTCTTTGTATGTCTTTAGCTCGATTTCCTTATCTATTTTACTAAAGAACGTTTGATGACAAGATGAAATACTCAAAACGTCTATATGTTTATGAATGGGATATACAAGAGCAAGATTGTTGAAGAATACTCTTCTATCATACTCATCTACTTCAATCTGTGAGCTCGTGACATCACTCCTGTTATATAGGAGGGAGAAATCCTTATCTCGATCAACCAACATCTTACTACCTAAGAAAATTGCATACCCGATCACTATCTTAAACTATGTGGCAATTCTACACAAGTCTTGACGAATGCTTATCATTGGTAGTCATTTAACTTGATTTAATAATCACATGAGGGATTTTCACCGCAATCAAACATATTTCATAAAACATAAACATAATCGGGAAAAGAACTAGCATCCGGAGACATATTGTTGTTAGATCCCATTATTTACGATGCAACTGATAACCTTAAATGTTAGCTAAGTAGTTCCTAGATAAGAGGGAGCCAACTCATAAGAGCGCATAATTATATAACCTATTGTCATTAGTCAAAACTGACTTAAGTAACATTTATTCGATCACGAGCATTCACATATCCCGATTCACCAAGAATCAATAGATATTTCATTGTATTCCGATTCACTTAGAATCGATAGATACTGCCTTAGGGATTTAGCACGTTCCCTCCACGGAAAAACATCATCGAAAATCAATCATATCGATTTTATGTGATTTTCCACGTTTCTTACTTTCCCGATTCTCGCATATCATAGATTCACAAATCATGCATATCATAGATCTTGAATATCACAGATTCACAAATCATGCATAACCTTCTACATCTCGAGCCTTCTCCATCCGTGACCCGACACCGTCCGTCCGTGTGGAGTTACTTGAATGAATGCTTTTATTATTGTTGGTTGGTTGACTTGTCCATATTGCATGTCCAATAATCGGTCGCAGAACAACAATAAACAAATTAGGCATTGTAAACCTATGTTCGGGACGGACAGACGGTGTCGAGTCACAGATTGAGAAGGATCGAGACGAACAGACGGTGTCGGGTCACGGATGGAGAAGGCTCGGGATTGACGGACGGTGTCGGGTCACGGATAGAGAAGGCTCGCGATGCACGGACGAAGGCTCGGGATGCACGGACGGTGTCGAGTCACGGATAGAGAAAGCCTGGGACGGACGGTCCGTATATCATTTGGCGACGCTCGTTTGCGGACTTTTGTTGATCGTCCTTAATCCGTCCCTAAATTATGGATGGATTCTTCAGTTCCGAAATCTTAATTTTCTAGTAGTGTGCCTTCATATTCATATTATGTATTTTACCCTAAAATTTAATATTTTATTTTATCTAAAAAATTATTGGAATTTGATTCATCATAACTTGAATATTTAACCCTCAATTATTATACCTACATTTCACGTTTGAGTCTGAATATGAGATCGAATATTATATTGTATTGTTGTACATCAGCTAGAATATGAATCATAGACTCTTATATATGGTATTGAACAACCCAAAACTCTTGAATTAGCTTTTGATATTAGTTAGGTTTAAGCTCATTTTTAATATGGTATTAGGACCTAATTTATCTCAATTCAATAATATTCTAGTGTAGAGATTTTGATTGCAATGTCTACACTCCAAAATCGAGTTTGGACATGAAAAAAAATATTATATTTTGTTATCTTACATTGGTTAAAACATGAATTATTGACTTATATATATGTATATATATAATATTGAACAATCTTAAACTTCCGAATTATTAGATTCAATACTATCAGTTTGATCGTTAGTCTCTTCAATGAATGAATTTTGCATCCAAAATTTTATTCATGTTTAAACGATGGAATTTTACATAGAAAATATTTTATATATCTTTTAAGATTAAACAAAATATTAGATTGGTTGAATTTTGGTTAAAACATATAAAATAATTAATATTACCAAGTTTTTATAATTCATAAACTCTTATTTTTAATATAAATACACAAATTTATAAATAGTTTTAAATAAATTTTTAACTTTCATCTCTAAGATAAAACAACTTTATGAGAGAATATGTTGTTTAAAGAAAGTAATCTTGCATGAAGACATTATAATCATGACTTTTTATCAGTGATAACTTTTTTCATTGATTATTAACGCACATTCCAATGTTAGACGCATAACCATTAGAAAATTCATATATTATTTCAACCACTTCAATAATTTATTTTTTCTCACATTCGTCAATCTAAATATCAAAACTGAAGCTTTGCCATCAACAGTTATGTGTAATTTCTTTCATGAGCAATAACTCTTTGAGATCCTTGCACGATTCAACACTATATTGATGATGTTATAAAAAATATTCTCTATGTGCATGACATTAGGATTATGCTAAATCTTTATTTTTTTCAATGTGGTAGATCCCAAAATATATTTTTTGCATACCAATTATAAATAACATTATAGCAATTAATTCTCAAATGATTATTTTTTCCATAATCGGCTTTTAAAACATCCAAAGCAAGTCGCTCATACAAAGTATCTTCACTAAAAATTGAAGGAGGAGACATCCGCACAACTACATTCTTCTTAAAAAAATTTCTTATTTCGCAATAATGTGTCATTAGCAGGAAGAAAACAACGATGACGATAAACATCTACCATTTCGTCCATGTTTCAACTGAAAAGCATATATTTCATCTATACAATTTGGACAAGCCAATCGATCATGTGTTTTCCATCCAGATAACATATTGTAAACTGGAAAATCACTTATTATCCACATAAAAACATCTCGTAATATAAAATTTTCTCGGGTTGAGACGTCATTCTCTTGAAACCCCCCCCCCCCCAAAAAAATATTTATGGGAAAGGGAAAAAGGTCTATTACCCCTAAACTATCGTGCTTTAATCATGTTTCCTCTTAAACTTTTCCTCTGATTATATCCCCCCTGAACTATCATTACTAATCATATTTCCATTTAAATATTCATCATACTTCCCCTCTGTTAAATATTTGTTATTTTTCTGTTAAAGTTTTTTAAAACAACCTATTCTCTCCCCCCGGAACTATATGACTTCTAGGCTATTTTCCCCCGAACTATATAACCTCTGGTCTATTCCGCCCGAACCAGATGACTTCTAGCCTATTCCTCCCAAACTATATGACTTCTAGCCTATTTTCCCTTGAACTATATAACTTCTAGCCTATTACCCATAAATATTATACATTCAGCCTATTTGCCCCCAAAGATTGTACATTCAGCCTATTCCCCCCAAAAGATTGTACATTCAACATATTTTTAAATTTTGGTTATTATAAACGTAACGTATCTTCTTTAATAATAACGTCTTTTTAAATTTTGATTATTATAGACGTAACATAGTTTCTTTAATAGTTACATATTTTAAAATTTAGGTTATTATAAATATAACATATTTTCTTTAATAGTAGCATATTTTTAAATTTTGATCATTATAAACGTAATATATTTTCTTTAATAATAACATATTTTTAAATTTTGGTTATTATATTTACATTTTGATGATTGATAAAAAAATTATTAAAATAAAAAATTTAAATTATAATAAAATATCTTGAACATGAATGAAAACACTTAAATCTAACGATTAAAAAACGACAAAAAAAATAATATGATGTCCAACTACATAATAAGTTCACCATTACCAAACGATAAAAAATATGGTATGATGTCCACAAATGATCTTCAAAAAGATTTTTTCAGATCAAATATCTGTCAAAATAAAATAAACATAAACAAATTAGAAGATGTTAGAATCTAAGACAAATTGCAAAATACATCTTACCTAAACGTATTGAAAAGCATAATATGGTATAATTTGAGATTATGGAGGCTGAAAAGATATTTTGATATCGTGTTTTGCTGAAAAATAACAAACCAACATAAGAATGATATATTTTCTTAAAATCTAAAATAAAGTATCAAAAAATACATGGATTTCTTGTGTTTATTTACAAGATCTAACATTATGTCCACATGTTTCACATCGTCCATAATAAATTTTGGTTTTCTGTTAGCTTAACTTGGATTTTTTCTTCCCTGGAGATTTGTTTGGATCATTTTTTCTATGGTATTTCTTAGGTCTACCAGGTATATTTCTTACCGCTGATGGATGGATAAGATTTTCGTCCGATTTCTTCCAAACTTTGCACCACAAAATGGAAAAATGTTTCTCTTATAAGTTTCTTTTCATTTACTCACCAAATAATACTCACTGATATAAGGCTCAACATCTTTTCTTCTTTTAATCATCACACAGTATGCAAGTTGATAAATAATACCACTTATATCCCATCTTTTGCATGTATAGGTTCGTTGCCTCAAATTAACCACATACGATATTCCAGCATCATCAACACTTAGTTTTTGCCCGTCGGATATAATTGTTAATCCTTATCCTGAATCGAGATCCAAATTGCTTTTAAGTTTTGTTATAAACCAATACCAATACTCGGTATTTTCCACTTGTACAATGGAAAAATCATTTTGAAGATCATTTACGGACATCATGTAATATTTTTTTATTGTTTGGTAATGATGAACTTATTATGTAGTTGTACATCATGTTATATTTTTATCGTTTTGTAATTGTCAGAATTATTTGTTTTCATTCATGTTGAAGATATTTTAGTATAATGTAAAGTATTTTTTATTTTAATATTTTTATCAATCATCAAAATGTAAATATAATAACCAAAATTTAAAAATCAAATTCCTTTTGTTCTCGAATTTTGATAAACAAACCCACCCGGTGGACTGTCGAGCTACAAGTCCCACGACTCAAGAGCGGGATTCTCTAAATACTATTAAATAAAATATGTTACGTTTATAATAACCAAAATTTAAAAATACGTTAATATTAAATAAAATATGTTACATTTATAATAACCAAAATTTAAAAATACGCAGAATGTACAATCTTTTGGGGGAGGGGGGAGAATAAGCTGAATGTACAATCTTTAGGGATAAATAAGCTGGTATAATCTTTGGGTGTAATAGGATATAAGTTATATAGTTCGAGGGAAATATGCTAGAAGTCATATAGTTCTGAGGGAACGTGGAAATGCTAGAGGTTATATAGTTCGGGAAAAAATAGGCTAGAAGTCATATAGTTGGGGGGGGGGAGGAGAATAAGCTAGAGGTTATATAGTTCGAGGGGAAATAGGCTAAAATTCATATAGTTCGGGAGAAATAGGTTGTTTTAAAAAGAACAGAAAAATCAATGGATATTTAGCGGAGGGGGAAAATATGATTAAAATTTAAAGTTTAAGAGATAATAGGATTAGTAATGATAGTTCAAGGGGGAATTGGATGAGAGAAAATGTTCAATGGGAATATGATTAAAGTACGATAATTTGGGGAAAGATAGGCTAGAAGTCATATAGATCGGGGGGAATAAGCTAGAGGTTATATAGTTTGGGGGAAATATGCTAGAAATTATATAGGTTTGGGGGAATAAGCTAGAGGTTATAAAGTTCAGGGGGAAATAGGCTAAAAGTCATATAGTTCGGGGAAAATATGTTGTTTTAAAAATATTTAACAGATAAATAAATGGATATTTAGCGGAATGGGAAATATGATGAATATTTAAAGTTTAAGAGAGAATATGATTAGTAATAATAATTCAGGGGGGAACCAGATGAGAGAAAATGTTCAACGAGAATAGAATTAAAGCGCGATAATTTGGGGGGAATAGACCTTTTTTCCAAAAAATTATATCTAAAGTTCTTCTAGGATGACTAGACCCATGAATCAGCATTGTTAAGAACAAAAATTTCATTTTCATGCAAATGTTTGACGGTTGTACGATATCATAATAATTGATCGTAACGAATAATTTCTCCCAAACATTCCAAATGGATTAAAATCATCATTGTAAATCCCTAAATAAATGTTTCGACTCTTAGCTACAAAGTCAAGATATATCTTGTTAAAGTGTTTCCACTTCTCATCATCTAATGGATATACATTTCTCCATCACGACTTAAGTACTCAACATGCCATCTCATATAGCTTGCAGTCTTTAGGGGGAAATAGGCTGGTATAATCTTTGGGGGTAATAGGATATAAGTTATATAGTTCGAGGGGAATAGGCTAGAAGTCATAAGTTTCAGAGGGGAGGGGGAGGGGATAGGCCAGAAGTCATATAGTTTGGGGGGAATAAGCTAGAGGTTATATAGTTCGGGGGAAAATAGGCTAGCAGTCATATAGTCGGGGGAAATAGGATTTTTTAAAAATATTTTAACAAAAAAATTAATGGATATTTAGCGGAGGAGAAATATGATGAATATTTAAAGTTTAAGGAAGACTAGGATTAGTAATGATAGTTCAGGTGGGAATCGGATAAGAGAAAAAATTCAGGGAGAATAGGATTAAAGCACGATAGTTTGTGGGGGAATAAACCTTTTTTCCAAAAAATATATCTAAACTTCTTCTAGGATGACTAGACCCATGAATCAATATTGTTAAGAACAAAAATTTCATTTTCATGCAAATGTCTGACGGTAAATTGTACGATGTCATAATAATTGACCATAACGAATAATTTTTCCTAGACATTCCAAATGGATTAAAATCATCATTGTAAATGTCTAAATAAATGTTTCGACTCTTAGCTACAAAATCAAGATACACTACAAGAAATTTGGTAATTAGGGACTGAATTTTCAGTCCCTAATCCGTCGGGAAAGGGAATTCGGGACGGATTAGGGACCGCGGTCCCCCGTCCGTAACTGAGCGTCGCGAACAAGGTTCCGTCCGCAAATGCAGACGGTAAAAAGAGTTCGCAATTCGTCGACAATTTCGGACGGTAAAGGAAGTCGCGACCCGTGCGTAAAATTTCCGGACGGGTCACAGTGCCGTCCGGAAATTTTACGCAAAATTTCCCAACGGGTCGCGACCCGTGCATAAAATTTCCGGACGGGTAACAGTGCCGTCCGGAAATTTTACGCAAAATTTCCCCACGGGTCGCGACCCGTGCATAAATTTTCCGGACGGGTAACAGTGCCGTCCGAAAATTTTA
>CM071863.1:59848330-59858675 GCA_036759665.1 Gynandropsis gynandra
CCGTCTCCAATTGGGAACCGACGTCAGCCTGCCGTCTCCAATTGGAGACGGAAATTATTTTTTTTTCCGTCTCCAATTTTTTTTTTTAAAAAAAAAATTGGAAACGGCTTTTGTGCCGTCTCCAATTGGGAACCGACGTCAGCCTGCCGTCTCCAATTGGAGACGGATCTGATACGCCCGTCTCCAATTGGAGACGGAAATTATAGGCCCGTCTCCAATTGGAGACGGAAATTAAACCCCGTCTCCAAATCTACTTCTTATCTCACATTTTAAATCTGATCGCGATAGTGTAGTCCCTTTCGTCTGCGAAACCCTCATATTTACTCCTTTTGGCATTCCATTTTTTCTTCACCTTTTCTCTCTCTCCCTCCCTCTCTCTCTCTCCCCTCTCTCTCTAAAGCACAAAGGCACGTAGGTACTCATCGTCCAGAGTGATTGCCACGTGGACCAGTGACGGGTTGCAGACGCCGGGATGGATACCGGAGGAGCTGCATTCATTGGCATTGCGGTACGTCGGAGATTTTCTGAACGAGAAATGTTGGGAGGAGTGATCAACCGACGGCGCTGGACGGAGATAGGCGTCGAGATGCGATGACCGGATGGCTTCCGCCGGCGGGAATGATTGGAACGACGGAGAAAGGACGATTATGGTCAACGCGGCGGAGAAGAAACCGGAGAATCTCATAAGCCAATGCATCGTGAAACGGTCAATCAATCTCCTTCTCCTTCCTCCCCCTCCTCCTCCTCTATTGCCACGTGGACCAGTGACGGGTTGCAGACGCCGGGATGGATACCGGAGGAGCTGCATTCATCGGCATTGCGGTACGTCAGAGATTTTCTGAACGAGAAATGTTGGGAGGAGTGATCAACCGATGGCGCTGGACGGAGATAGGCGTCGAGATGCGATGACCGGATGGCTTCCGCCGGCGGGAATGATTGGAACGACGGAGAAAGGACGATCATGGTCAACGCGGCGGAGAAGTAACCGGAGAATCTCATAAGCCAATGCATCGTGAAACGGTCAATCAATCTCCTTCTCCTTCCTCCCCCTCCTCCTCCTCCTCCTCTTCTTCTTCAAACCCGAATCGTCGAAACAGATCCAAGGCGACGAGAATGGACCAGTCCGCCAGAGTTAAGGAGAAAATGCGAAGAGAATAAAATTTTAATTTTTTTTATTTTTTTTAAATTTGGGCTCAAAGGCAAAGGCCGTTTCCAAATTTGGAAACGGATTTGTGGTCCGTTTCCAAAATTTCAACACTGGAAAAAACCGTTCCTATTCCAGGAACCGATTGGGGACTACTATTTCGGTCCCTAATTAGAGACGGATTGGGGACTGAAGTTTCCGTCCCTAATTAGGCACGGATTGGAGACTGGAAAAAATTAGAGACGCGCGATTGGATACTACCACTGGTCGTCTCTAATCCGTTCCTAAACTGGTTTAGGAACGGATTGGGAACCGATTTTTCGGTTCCTAAAACCGATTTTTCTTGTAGTGTTTGGGCGTATGCGAAAACTACATTCTGTACTTTGGACAAAAATGAAATATTCACTTATATATTTTAAAATTTTTTCTATATTTTATTATAAGTTTATCTCATTTTGTAATGTATAATAGATTTTAAAAATTTACCACTAAATGGCTATAATTTCTTGCACTGCTGAATATATAATGATAATATTATATTATAAAGGTCTGTTAGGTTATATTTGTGGGGAACGGTTCTATTGGGACTTGGGCTTTAAGCCCATATAGTTATTTAACGTATTAGGCCTTACTTTCATATATACCCTCGGTCGTGTCTCAAAATCGATTTCGGTCTGGGCACTCATCCCAAGTCCCTCCAAAAACTAGCGCCTTCGGATCTGAAGATGAAAGGTCCGAATGTAATTGGATTTTTGGGTTCGGGTCATATGATAACCCGAAATTTTTCAATTCAGTCCGTTGGGTTTTGGATCGGGTCGCGGCAATGAAAAAAAAAATAAACCAGACCTATCTACCATCCTTCCCGTCTCTTCTCCTCCTTTCTTGTGTGTCTATGAAAAAAAATAACCTAATCATACGTGCCCATGCGCCGCCGTGAGTATCTTCCTCTTCTTCTCCTTTCGAAACCACCGCCACTGATATCAACACTAAACGCCCGCGCTACTGTGGCTCCATCTCCACCCCCTCTCACGCCGCTGCCACGGTTCCGATCCAATGGAAGACCATATCATCGCCAACATCCTCGGAGCAACTGAAACAAACTCGAATGGTCGTCTTCGCCACAGACACCGCCTCCATCCACCACCTCCACTACCTCCTTGTCGGAAACCGTAGGTTCTTCACCACCGTCTCAGCTGGAGAAACTAGAGGTAGAAACGTTCCATCATCAGTTTAGGAAAGAGAAACACATGAGCGCAGTATGGAAACCCAACGAGATGCTTTGGTTGGCTCGTGCATGGAGGCTTCAATACTAGGTGGTTACGAGTTCGAATCATGAGACCAAGAACCCTTGCGTGCCTTCTCTCTTTCTGTTCTCCGTGAACCCTGGTCGCCCGTGAGTCCAGTGAAGACTCAGATCTATACTGGTGTTGCCATGAAGGAGAGACAATGGATAAAGCAAAGGCCAAATTTAGGCATGCTCAGGAGATGAGAGAGAAAGAGCTCATGAGAGGGAGAATGAGGAGAGAGAAAGAGAGCAAAGAAGACTTATGAGAACTGAAGCTCAAAGGGTTGTTGTTGAGAAGACACCGCCCGAAGCCCATCGGGTCGGGCTAAGGGCCGAGATATTTAGATTCATTTAATTTCGGATCGGACCGATCCGAACCCATTTCGTCGGGCCATAATCGGGTTCGGGATGGCTCGAATGACACCCTTATTTTTGGGTTTGTGAGATAAGAAAAAAAAACAGAAAGAAAACAAATAAATAAATATTTTTAAAACAATATATATAAATATATGTATGTCTTAAATGATATTATTAATATGGAATTAAATAGACTAAATAAAGACTTAATTAAAGTCCAAGCAATGTTTGCAAAAATCAAAGGCATGACAAAGAATAAATGAATAAATGCCACTGAAGACAAAACGTTTACGTAAAAGATTTCATCAGATGTCTGCTAAGTATTCTGCTCATACTATATTACCAAAACGAGATGTGTTCAATATGATATCAACCAGTTTTGCGATTGCAACCGCGGAAAAACTTCTCTTATGTTAAAGTCCACATTTCAGCCAGTAAAACGCTATATTGAGCCGCTGTATCTGGCTCCGATATAGTAGCTTCTCTTTCAAATAAGTTCGCAAGAAAGTCGCTCATAGACAAAACAGGCTGAGGATGTGTCTTAAAAGTATTACTCAGAATCTTGGGGTGGCACTGTTTTCATACTTTTAGCAGAGGCTTCATATCCAACGAAAGCCTTTTTCATTGGATGATCATTACAGATAGGTATCATATAAGGTTTTCTTGACCGTGAGATTGTGTTTGCAAGTTTGAAGAAGAGACAAAGATCTCTTCTGAAATATAAGGAAGACAACATTAGTAAAGATTGGGAAGAAGAAACATAATTTCTCAAACAATAACTTTTTATTCACGAAATACTGTTAACTCACACTGAGTTAGACAATGAATACAACTAATCGCTATTCTACTAAAAACACTATGTATCGTGGTTTTGCTTTCAAAGTAGTCACTCAATATTTTTTTATTACAATATCAACTATTGAATGTATTTACTTTACATCTATATTCCTAGATGTTTACGCCTTTTTAAAGTATATTCCATCACCATAGATTCGCTCGAAATCAGGAACAACTCCTCTTGGTCTTCAACTTTTCTAGCAATGCGGTCTTTTTCCTATAGCTTTACTTGAACTCCCTTTATCTCCCCCTATTGTGTGATAAGAAATTCAAACAGACATTAGCATTTTTATCAGAGAAAACAAAATGAACATAATACATTATTATTCTGATTTACTCTAAGTCAATTCTTTTTCTGGGTTTGTTGGATTTCTGAAACAACTTCAGCTAGCCTTTTTTCCAGTTTAATAACATTTTGTGCACTATCATTTTCACTCTGATTATCCTTCCCCTCGGTAGCTAGCATTTTATCCATATATCTCTTCTAAAAGATTTGATCCACGATTGAATTTTTTTCTTTCCTTTCTTCTTGACAGATAATTTCCAAAACTCCTAAATGAGTTCTTTGCATATTGGTACTACATAGTCACTGTACCAGTCAAATTTCTCTTCTTCAGTAATTCTCACAATGAAAGATGTTTGAATTGACCAATATTCATACCTCTTTCGCTGAGAATTTCTCTATTCATACCTCTTTCGCTGAGAATTTCTCTATCTTTCAGCGTATTATATCTTGACACTCTAACCACTGAATAGAAGATTTTAGAATATTCATTTGATGGAGACAACTTAGAGGTACCTGGATTTTTTGGTTTTTTTGAAGCTTGGGTTTGTCCCTTTCGCCTTTTAGGTGTATCTGTTGAATACTCAGAAGCATCTAAGTCAAAATCTGCAGCAGATGATGATTTTGAAGATTTTGTGCTATCCTTTGACGATGATGATGAGTCTGTTGGCAATGTTGTTCTCTAGCTAAGAACTCTAGATTAACGCATTTTAGTAACTTGTTTCTTTGTTGTTACCGTGTACCTTTTTTCGTTTATCTTTGGTGGATTTGTAGTAAGTCTGGTATCATCTTTCTGAATTCTTTCTTCGTTGTACAAATACTTATCTTCATTCATCTTCGTTTTTCCATAAGATGTGTTGTTTTCCATTCTTCTCTTGCTTGCAATTTCCGGTTCAATATGGATTAAAAGTTTAGAAAAGTACATTTTTTCCTTTAAAATAGAAGGTTATGGTTTGATAGATTTTAAAAAATTATCAGAGAAACCTCTAACCCTTATATCATTGATTTTGCTTTATTATTTTTAAAAAAAAAATAATTATATTTATCACGTCCATCACGTCAGTAACCTCCACTTATCACATCCATTTAAACCAATCGCAGTAATTTTAATATATTCTCTTTTAAAAAATTCACACAGTCTTTTCCCCTTTTAATTAAAACTATGTCAATCAAGCAAATAAATGTTTGCAATTAAATAAAAAATTCTGCACAGAATAAACTAATAATAAGTAAAGTTTCTTTGCCGATTTAAGTGTATTCGTTCAACCCTTTGCTTCACTTTACCATTTACACTAATACATGTTATATACATATATATACATATATATAACCTTTGATTCTCTTCTTTCAGGACGTCGTTTAGACATTCTTTTGTTCATATAACTAGCTCATAGACTATTTATTTAGGTATACTCTTATGTATTATTTAGAACATAAAGAAGTATTTAAACAAGAATTTCGTTTTATACCTTTAGGATGTTATTACTGAAACTGGATGTCTCTCAACTTATAATCAAAGCTTATACTCATAACAATTTCAAACTTTTCCAAAACTAGTAATCACATATTCAACTGTGAGAGGAGTAAGAAATATCATCAGGTGTACTTCATCAAAGCTTAAGTGAAATCGGTAGATTGAATTTCACCAATATAGCAAGAACTTTACACATTATTTCCTCTTTCTCATTCAGATTTTGACTACATTCACATCATTTTTATGCAATTAAAACATTATTTTAATACTTGTTAGAGTTCACAGACATCTAGTGATTTTTTAAAGAAACAAATCGATTTAAATCCAATGGTTTTGTGGAAATGTCTGCCAATTGATACTCAATAGACACATATTCAACTTTCATTAGTTTTCGTTCAACCTTTTCTCTAAGAAAATGATCCCTAATCTCAATATGTTTTGTTTTTTAATTTTGTACAAGATTTTCGATATATCAATTGTACCGATATTATCACAAAGAGCAAAAAAAGTTTCGAACTCATACCGTAATTTATCAAAATCCGATTCATCCAAATCAGTTGTGTACAACAGCTTCCCACGACAATATATTCGTCTTCGACAGTAGATAAAGAAGATGAATTATTCTTTTTGCTATGCTAAGATGTCAAATTGTTTCCAAGAAAATAATACTCACCTTATGTACTTTTTTTGTCATTTGTATTACGTCCCCAATCTGCATCACAATATCCAGCAAGTTCACAGTTAGTAATCCTTGGTATAGAAAATACCATAGTTAGCGGTACCTTTCACATATTTTATAATTATTTTCACTACAAGCAAATGTGATTTCTTAGGTTTTTTTTATATCTAACACAAATTCTTACACTCAAGGACATGTCTAGTCTACTTGTTGTAAGATACAGTAGACTTCCAACCATGTTTTTGTATAACGTCACTTCTACATCTTCTCCCGCTGAATCTTTAGTGAGTTTTGTTGTAGTAGAAATCTGAGTATTTGAAAATTTACTTTGATCCATTCCAAACCTTTTTATCAGATTTTTTGCATATTTGTTTCGAGTTGCGAATAGCTCATCTTCAAGTTCCTTAACCTGCAAACCAAGAAAGTAGTTTAGCTCACCAAACATACTCATTTCAAACTCGTTTTGATACACGCTTTAGGATGGGAGCTAGGAGCGTGTATGGAGAATTCATCAACCTCGAACACTCGAGCAGGATTCAGGGTGTCACGGTTTATTTTCTTGACTGGCCTAAGCGCACTCTTCAAGAAAGTCGTCTGTTGAAGGGGGTTGATGGTGGAGGATGGTGGAGGATCTCTTGACTGGCCTAAGAGCATCTTCAAGGTTTGTTCTGATGAAGGTAGATGATGGAGATTGATAAATAAAATTAAGGTGTTTGGAGGTGGAGTGATAGACACCACAAGAGGCGCGAAAGCCTCTTGATACAGTCGGCAATGACTTCAATTGTTCGCGGAACAAGTTGAAGTCACCGTGTTCTTGGCACTGCTCAAGAATACGAAAAAAAGTTTATTACTTCAACTTTCTATGTCTCTTACACATAAAATGAACTCCTTTATATACCAGAGACTCCTTCTTAAAATAAGAAAAATGCGTAAATGCTAGATAACAGATTAATCTACTAGCCATTGGGAAGATTTTATGACCGTTGGGAATCTTCAGAACGGGAACGATACCTCTAATAATTGGTGTCCATTGGTCTGATGGCTTCTCTTTGACATTTCCATGTTTGTCTATCATCGTTGGTGGACTTCATTCATTCTTTACTGCACTCCAAGTGTCTTCGTCGATACCCCTAATACTTGCATGCATATTCATTTTCCGATATCCATAGTTTGAAGCATCCAGCATAATTGGTTTACCAAAAGAGTATAGATCTTTTGATCCTTCCATGTTATCTTCTAAGATCTTACATCAATGATTAGATTAACTCTAGATTTTGGTGACCAACTTTGATACCAAATGAAATATAAGGAAGACAACCTTAGTAAAAATTGTACTAAGAAACAGAATTTCTGAAACAATAATCGTTTTATTCACGAATAAGTCTTTAAGTACACTTGATTTTTAATAAAAATTACTTAAGACAAACACAGTTAACTCCCCATAAGAAAGACAGTGAATAAAACTAATTACTATTCTACCAAAAATATTGTGTATCGTGTTTTTGCTATCAAAGTGCTCACTCAATACTCTTTGATTAGAATATCAGCTATTGTATATATTTCCTCACAATATCATACTCATAACAACAAACGACGTCATAAAAAACAAATTATTAAAACGGCAAAGATAATGTTAGAAGAAGGCGAGAGCAAAGACGGGAGACGATGGTATACGGAAAGCAAAAACGAGGATGAAAGACGAAGACCAAGACAAGAAATTTGGCCGAATAAAGTAGACGAGAGATGACACAAGAGATAGAAAAAGACGAATCCGAGGATGAAGGAGAATGTAACAAAACGACTTCATTTTAACGTTATTTAAAAAAAATCATCTAGAAATTAATAGACACCCAAACCACCCAACATCTAGACAGGACCTAGATGGTCACCTACAACACTTTCTATTTTAGACTATATATATTCATTGGACCAAAAAAAATGATAGTAATTCTTTTCCCCTAATAATGATTGTTCAAGCTTGATGAAAACAAATATATGGTCTATTTGTTTTTATTTTCAGCTCTATCAAACCATAAAAAGACATATTAATACATCTGCCCAATAGCGACTCTTAAAAATGTTATAGAAAAAATAGATGTTCTTTTATATTTTGTTATATGTTATTAATATTTTCACAAAAAATGGTAATTTCAAACAAACAAAGTATGTCAATATCCAAATATGTAGTTGTATTGTTCTAAAGCTCATGAATGAAATGAATAATAAGTCATGAGCTAAACTCTTTCTTGCATCTTAAGATAGTGCAAACTGAAATAAAAATGGTGAAGAAATTTAGGTTTGATCAGTATGAATTTGTTCTCTCCCACTCTCACGTGTTTCTCTCTGATTTTGGGTGAATGACAATGGAAATTCTGAATAATACCGTTCTCATTAATATCTGTTTTTGCCTTACATTTATATATATCCGTTTCTTAGGTTGTTTATGCTCAACCGTAAGGGTATTTTGCACAACAAACCCTGACACAAAATATTCCCTCTGTCTAATATGAAAAACCCATTTTAACCTCCCCGATTTTATTCCTTAGTTGCTGATCTCTTTCTTTTATTTGGCATGGGCTTCATCTTCATTTTCGTGGGCTTGTGTTGCTGGGCTGGTGCTGCTGAGGAAACGTTGGGCTTCAGTGTGGGCTTCTGCTTCAGCCCGTCTTTTGTTGGACTTCAACCCGGCAGCTCGCGTGTCATCAGTTACCCTAGGGGTTCGAAGAGTTCCAGAGACTTCTTCTGAACTCCAGGGTTTTGTCTCCCCCGCAGCTCCTCTTTGTCGCAGGTTCGCCATCGCCAAGCTCCCGTGCTGCTCAGCTCCTTCAGTCTCCCTCCTGAGCGGCCGGGGAGCTACGCCGAAACTCCTGCGCAGCATGATGAACCTTTCAGTCGGTAGGGGCTTCGTCAACAGATCCGCAAGCTGGTCCTCTCCGCGCACGTGATGTAAGTGAATCCTTCTTTCGTTTTGCGCCTCCTGTACTACATGAAATTTTATTTTTATGTGTTTTGTCCGCTTGTGGTCGATCGGATTTTTTCCGATCGCGATAGCCGTCGTGCTATCGCTGTAGATAGGAACCCCACCGTGCATGTCGAACCCTAGCTCCCCGAATAAACGTAGTAGCCAGGTCGCATGGTTTGTAGCCGAACTTAGAGCCATGTATTCGGCTTCGGCCGTTGACTGTGCAACAACCGTCTGTTTCTGGGTTTCCCAGCTGAAAACCGAACTCTCGATAGTAAAACAAAAACCCGTAGTGCTTCGCATGTCTTCTGTACTTCCAGCTAGGTCTGCGTCTGCAAACCCAACTAGCTCAGCATTCTCTACTTGCCTGAATATTAACCCGTAGTTTGTTGTCTCACGTATGTATCTTAGAATTCTCTTTGCATTGTTTAGGCTCTGTACTGTCGGTTTGGATTTTTTTCTTGACAGGTACGAGGCCGCAAATGCTAGGTCGGTACGGGTGGATGCGAGGTACAAGATCCCCCCAACAATACTCCGGTACCGCGTACTATCGGTAAGTTCATCGCCGCCTGATGCACTTTTAGAACTTAGGGTAATGGGAGTTCTTACTCCATTTGAGTCCAGCATCCCAATCTTCGAAAGAAGTTGGGTTGCGTACTTTTCTTGGCTTAAAAAGATACCATCAATGAGGTAATTAACCTCGAACCCAAGAAAGTACCTGAGCATACCCAAATCGCTCATATCAAACTCTGAATTGAGTTTGATCTTAAACTCCTTAATCAATTTAAAACAACTTCCCGATAATATTATATCGTCCACATATAGGCAAATAACCAAAATGTTACCTCCTTTAAACTGGATGTACATTGTAGCATCGCAATGACTCCTAATGCATCCTTCCCGTAGAAAAAAACGCATCAATCTTGCTATACCAGGCCCTCGGTGCCTGTTTCAAACCGTATAACGCTTTATTCAATCTTAAAACCAAGTGCTCAGAACCAGTTACCTCGTAACCCGATGGCTATTCAACGTAAACCTCTTCAATGATTTCTCCGTTTAGGAACGCTGACTTTACATCCATTTGATGTAAAGGCCAGCCCTTCTGAGCTGCCACGGCTATCAAAGTCCGAATGGTATCGTGCCTTGATACCGGGGCAATTCTCCGTAGGTAGTCTAGCCCGTAGGTTTGAGTAAACCCCCGAGCCACTAGCCTTGCCTTGTATTTTTGAATCTTCCCCTATTCGTCCGTCTTAACCTTGAATATCCACTTTACCCCTATCACCTTTTGATTAGCGGGTCTCTCAGTCAGATACCAAGTTTCATT
>CM071863.1:59860131-59874777 GCA_036759665.1 Gynandropsis gynandra
CCGCCGTGAACAACATGTTTTCTTCCTCATCTTCTTGTTGATTTAGTTGCGCCTGATTCTGTGCTGGTCGTTTATTTTTGCAATCACGTGAGAAATGTCCCACCTTTCCACACGTGTAGCACTCCTTCTTAGACTTGTTTTGTTGTTTGCTTTGTTCTCCTTGGTTTTGCTTGTTTCTAAAGAAACACTGGCTTTCGTTGTGGTTATCCTTTTTGCATATGCTGCAGTAGCTCTTCCCCTTAGGTTTGAATCCGCCTTTCCCATAGGGTTTCTTGCTAGACTCAGATCTGTCGTGGCTGACCTTAAGTCCTTTAAACTTCGCCTGAAAGGCTCCTTCCAGGCCTCCACCGTGTCTGTCTTCAAGTCTCGTCTCTTGACACTGAAGAGAGATCCTTGGTTTGTTCAATGACCCCAACGTATGGGTCAAAGCGCTCCTGCAGCGAGCATAGTATATTTGACACCAGCGTGTCCTCCTTAATATCATCTCCATATGCCCTCATCTCGTTAGCTAGTTCAGTCACCTTGTTGGCAAAGTCTTTTATGGTCTCCTTATCTCCTTGTCTTAGAGTGTAGTAGTTGGCTCTTAGACGCTGGAGCTTGATCATAGCCGTCTTGGGGTCCCCTTGGAACCTCTCCTTGAGGAGATCCCAAGCATCCTTTGACGTCTCGCACACGGATATGTGCGCGGCAAATATTTCCTCCGATACTGCGCTGGATAGAAGTTGCAACGCAGTCTGGTCTTTAGCTTCTAGCTCTTCCCACGTTAGGATAGCCTTCTGCACCTCCTCACCCATGGGAGCAACCCCGGTAGCGGGTTTTTGCGGTAGTCCTTGTGTGACTACTTTCCAGAGCTGCTTCGACCTTAGCAGTGCCTTCATCTTAATGAGCCATAGATTATAGCTCTTACCGTCAAAAATAGAAATCTGTGGTACATTCTGCATCTTCTCGTACGTTGCTTGTGATGTGTAGTTTTTGTGCTGGTTCTTGTGCTGGTCTTGTGCTTGTGCTTGTGCTCCCTCTCGGCCTTTAGATCCGAAGGGCTCTGATACCAATTGTAGTTATATTGTTCTAAAACTAATGAATGAAATGAATAATAAGTCATAGCTAAACTCTTTCTTGCATCTTAAGATAGTGCAAACTGAAATAAAAATGATGAAGAAATTTAGGTTTGATCAGTATGAATTTGTTCTCTCTCACTCTCAAAATATCTGAAACTGATATATTTTTAAATTCGGATATGATCCATTACAAAATTGTATGTATTTCAAATTAAACTTATATGTAAATTAGTTTATCTGTATTCGTTTGGAAATATTTAGATGCATGGCATTTATAAATAGGATTTAAAAACTTTTTTAAGGTAATTATATTATATACTTTTTGTTTGTGAGAATGAAATAATCAAGTCATTGTTACCATATCATTTGGAGATGGTATTGTTTGTCCGTATCATTGTGAACTTCTGTTCACATAATAAAATAATATACAATTTTAAAATCATTAGTTAGCTTATTATATAGTTTTGGTTGTGGGGACTCGTAGCTGTAAACTAATTATAATTTCGCCGTCAAGATATAATATATTTTTTTTATTATATGAATATTCGTGGAACTACCATATCAACCTTTTTTTTAACTTTGAACCATGAGTGCAAAATAAATAATACGTAGCTTTATCCCGACCAATCACGTGTTTCAACGATTTAGTCTCGTTATTTAATATCTTTTTCCATATAATTCCAAGCAATCGATACATTATTTTAATGAAAATATAAACTATTAAGAAATATATTGATTTAATTTATTTTAAAAAAATGAATATAAGTACACAAAAATGTTTTAAATATTGATGAATCCAACACCGCTTAATTAAAACACACTGAAATTAATACATCTTAAAATGAAAGTAAGAGAGGACGGGGCAACTCGTAGGTCAAATCGGAACTGCCCAAATAAAAAATTTAAAAGAAATAAAAAAGTGAACGAAAAATAGGACTCCATGAAAAATGTCTTTCTATATATATATATATATATATATATATTATATAGATGTCTATATATCTATGATGAGCCTGAGTTGTAACTTTGACTTGTAGTCATCTCTGCTACTGTTTAAGCTCTGAAGAAGATAAAGATCAGAAGAAGGAAGATAAATTTTTTTCTTATTTTTCTTTTTTCCTGAACGAAAATAGAAACCCATTTCAGTTCACAATCTGATCTCTCGTGAATCCAATTTCTGTAAGTATATATTATACATACACATATATTATATAGTTTTATATATCCATGATCTGATTTTTTAAATCTCTAATGTTTGCTTTGCCATGAATACATATATATAAGAATATTACAGCACAATAAAACTATACACTATACGCATGCAAATGTGATTATATACACTGATTATGTTTCTGTAAGTGTTTAGCATGATTAGTATTTCTATTAGTTAAGTTGCATTGTTTGATGAATTAATATATATAATTTTGGATCTAAATTGATTTGATAATATTATATTGTTCTTTTAATTTAATGACTAAATCAGAAAAACGACAATGGGAATGAGCAATAATGGTTCGGTTAGTCTTCCGATTTCTCCAAGAAAACAAGATCTTGAAACCAACAAGAACCACACTTACAATGAACAAGTCTCAAGATTCAAAGGTTTTGATTCTTCTTTAGAATTAGAACTTCGTATTTACGGAAACATACCTGAATCCATCGAAGAATCAACAGCTAAAGCGAAAATGAAGTTTCATTCAAAGTCTATGCCAAGAAGGTCGATGTTTATTGATCAAGATTCTTTTAGAAGCTTCCAGAATCGTCGCGAAGACAAGAGATACGATTTGTTCAGAACGTTTTCAGGTAGGCTCGAGAGGCAAATATCGAATTTACGAGGAAAACCTTCGCCAAGGGAAGTCAATAAGGATAGTTCTTTGCAGAACAAAGAGATCAATGAAGTTTTAACAGTTGATAGATTCTTTGATGCTCTTCAAGGGCCTGAACTTGAAACACTTAGGGTATGTTTACTACTTCCCTCTCCTTCTCTTCTTACTTCTTTTGATCCGTTCGGAGCAAAATGATGACTTAGGGTTCAAATCTATTTAAACGCATCCACTTTGTATTGTTCCACTACGGATACTCTTAGATATGGTATTTGATAATTTTAAATTTTTGAGTAAAATTTTTAGTATTAGTTAGATTCAAACTTATATTTGATATGTTATCAGAATCTGATTCGTCACGTTCTAAGATTAACTCTGGACTTGATAGAGAATGTTATTATTGTGGTGTCTGATTTCGGATATAAATTATAAACTCATATATATGATATTTGATAATTTTAAATTTTTAATAAAGTTTTTAGTATCAATTAGATTCAAACTCATATTTGATACGTTATCAAAATCTGATTCGTCACGTTCTAGGACTAATTCTGGATTTAAGAGAGAATTATTATTGTGTTGTCTGACTTCAGATATAAGATAAACTATAAACTCGTATATATAATATTGGACAATTCTAAACTTTTGAACTAATGTTTTAGATTAATTAGATCCAAATCAATATTTGATATATACTTTATTTTTTCGTAGGATTCCGAGGAAATTCTTTTGCCGGAGGACAAAAAGTGGCCATTTCTTCTACGATTTCCAATCACATCCTTTGGAATGTGCCTTGGAATAAGTAGTCAAGCCATAATGTGGAAAACTTTAGCCACAACAGAAGCTGAGAAGTTTCTACACATTAGCCAAGTGACTAACCATTTTCTATGGTGGATCTCATTACTACTTCTCCTCATTGTCTCCATAGCTTACCTCTTCAAAATCATTCTCTACTTTGAAGCTGTTCGTCGTGAATTTTACCACCCTATTCGTGTCAACTTCTTCTTTGCTCCTTTGATCTCCATTCTCTTCTTGGCTCTCGGAATCCCACATTCCATTGTTTCAAATCTTCCCAAGATCCTATGGTACATTCTCATGGCCCCAATCTTATGTTTAGAGCTAAAGATTTACGGACAGTGGATGTCCGGAGGTCAACGACGGCTGTCCAAAGTTGCAAACCCTACAAATCACTTATCTATCGTCGGAAACTTCGTCGGAGCATTGTTAGGTGCATCCATGGGGCTTAAAGAAGGACCCATCTTCTTTTTCTCCATTGGATTGTCTCATTACTTAGTTTTGTTCGTCACTCTTTATCAGAGACTTCCTACAAATGAAACCCTACCTAAAGAGCTTCACCCTGTGTTCTTCCTCTTTGTCGCCGCACCAGCAGTCGCTTCCATGGCTTGGACTAATATCTGTGGCTCCTTTGATCTTGGATCTCGCTTTGCGTACTTCATCTCCTTGTTCTTGTACTTCTCTCTGGTAATAATCGCCCCATGTTGTTATATTTTGAATCATCAAGAATTGATCTATGTTTCTTGCGCGACAAGAAATCTAACATTCTCTTTTGTTTCTCCATCTTGCATCTTTCAGGTTATTAGGGTTAATTTTTTCCGTGGATTCAAGTAAGAATTTTGATCCATATGTCGATATTTCTTGTTCAAGTTGCAAGCTTTAGATTTCGGATTCATATATTATTACATATCATTTTTTCAGATTCTCGTTGGCGTGGTGGGCTTATACGTTTCCGATGACGGCTGCGGCGACGGCGACGATCAAGTACTCCGGTGAAGTCACCGGAATTCTGACACAGATTCTAGCGGTTACGTTGTCGGGAGCAGCCACTCTGACAGTGATAGGTATCTTCGTGATGACGATGATGCATGCTTTTGTTAAACGTGATCTCTTCCCCAACGACATCGCCATTGCCATCAGTGTGGAGCAGCCGAAGCAGAGGAGATGGTTCAAACAGCTCAAAGATGCAAGTTTGGGAAAAATTGATAATCATTTAAAAGTATTGGGCTCAAATGGTAATACAACAGATGTTGAAGCCCCTCCTCTGAGAAAAGCAGAAAGTACTATGCCAGATTTAAAATTAGTTAAAGAGTGAGGGTCTTAATCAAATTGTAAAATGTTTTGTTTTAAAGTTTATTCGATCACGGTAAAATCCACAAGTTTTCCCTTAAGACTGCACATTATTATTATTATTATTATTATTATTATTATTATTATTATTATTATTATTATTATTATTATTATTATTATTATTATTATTTACTAAAAATAAAAAATAATTAATATTTACTTAGAGGTAAACCCAACTTGACATAAAAATGAAAAAATAATTAATATTTACTTAACAATAAGTAGAAAACAAAGAGTGGTAAAATATATTCTAAGATCTCGGATCTACCTGAAATCCGAAAAATAACGGATTAGAGTCTTAAAATTCGAGATCTAAATGTAATCGGACTTTCAAATTCCGGTTCTAAAAAAGCCCACAAAAAAATTATCCGACCCCTCGAGTTTCAAGTCGGCTCGTCGAACCGTGAATCCAACTTAAAAAAAATCCTAACAGCTTAACTTATATTCTTCTTCTCTTCTCGTCTGTCTTCTTCTCTTCTCCCATACCTGTTTTGTTTCTCTTCATGGTTCTCTTCTCTTCACGGTTCTTCTTCTCCTTGTTTGTCTCCTCGATTTTCTGAAGCGTCACGGTTCTCTTCTTCTCGATCATCTGCGGTGTCACGGTTCTCTTCTCCTCGATCGTCTGTGGCGTCATATAGTTCTCTTCTCCTCGGTCGTCTGCGGCGTTATACGATTCTCTTCTCCTCGATAGTCGACGAAATCACCTCTCGGACGCAATCACCTATCGGGGTATGGTTCTCGTGAGGATATTGTGAGATATATATAAGGTCATTAGACGTGTGAGAGATATCAAACTTGAATGTTCCACTGAAGTTATCCGAAGCTCGCCCGTGGGCTACCTGAAACTCGTTCGAAGCCCGTCAGGCCGAGCTGCAGGCGTAAAATTCTAGACCCGTTTGATTTCGGCTCGAGCCGACCCGAATCCGTTTTCACCGGACCACAACCGAGCTCTAGGTTCGGACCGAACCAATCCGTTTGCCACTCCTACCAAAACAAAAAAAATGAAAATCATCTATTATATATGAAATATCAAAATTTAGAAAATGCAATCTAAACTTTTTAAATTTCTCTGAATATTGTAAAAATTTTGGAATTATAAATTTCTATGTATGAGATTATTTAAATTAGTCAAACTAAAATGTTCTCTATGTAATTAAATATAAGATTAAGGGTCTAATTGTTATTATTTTATTATGTACATATCATTTGGAAACTTCTAAACTTTTTAAATTTCTCTGAATACTATAAAAATTTTGGAATCATAAATTTCTATGTATGAGATTATTTAAATTAGTCAAATAAAATGTTCTCTATATAATTAAATATAAGAATAAGGTCTAATGTAACTTCTAAACAAAACAATTTTTATTTAAAAAAACAAAGGTTTCCTCAAGTGTTGAATAATCCATTGAAAGAACAAAACTCATCATCCATGCTTTTGAAAAATTCATAAAGTTAAATTTTATAATTGGTATTAGAGAATTTTAAATTATTTTTCGGTAATTAATTTCTACTTGATTACGTGTGTTTTGTATGAGAGAAATTCTATAATATTTGTCTTTAAGGTTTACATATTACTAAAAAGAAAATTGTTTATAATAGCGGAAATTAAATATTACATCTTTATTTTGTAATCTCTTGTACTTATCCTCTTCTTGATTTATTGTAATATCTTGTATTAATCCTCTCCTTAATTTATGTCTTTAGATTCCCTAAATCGTATCCTCTTGTACATATAAATGTGTAACCTCATTATGTGAATTGTATCAAATCCTCTAAACCTTTTATGGTATCAAAGCTCTCAAATCGTCTTACGACGTAAATCCTATTCCTCTTCATCATGGCCGCCAACGGTTCACAAGATACCGTTACACCATTTAACCCGACCAACCCCTTGTCGACTTTGATCAATATCAACGTCTCTAATATTACCAAATTCACGGCAACAAATTATCTCACCTGGAGTGTGCAGATCCGTGCACTTCTCCAAGGATACAACCTTGAAGATTTCCTCGAGCCATCCTTGGCTCCTTCGGCAACTCTGATTGTCGACAATGCGATCATCCCCAATCCTGACTACGGTCCCTGGTTCCGCCAAGACCGTCTCATTTTTACTGCACTCCTCGGATCGCTCTCTGTTTCATGTCAGGCCTTAATCGCCTCCTCTGCCACGTCGGGAGCAGCCTGGGCAACTCTTGCTGCCACCTATGGTCGCTCAAGTCGCGGTCACTTGAGGCAAATCAAGGATCAAATGCGTCGCTTCACCAAAGGTGCACAAAGTATCGATGCCTACATGAACTTCTTCAAGATAAAAATGATGAACTTGCTCTCTTAGGCAAACCGATGGATCACGAAGATCTTATCGAAATCATCCTTGCTGGTCTTGGAGATGACTACAAACCGATCAAAGACGTGGTCAACGCCAAGGATGATCCGATTTCCTTTGTTGAATTACACGAAAAATTGATCAATCATGAGGCGGATCTCATCTCCAATCAACCTCTTCCTTCGGTGTCACCAATCACGGCCAATCATGTGCAACAGAGACCCAGAAACCAATGGCGGTCTGATCACAGAAACATGTCGGATCCTTGCCAAGCGTCCTATCGTATTTCTCCCACTCGCGGCAAGTGCCAACTCTGTGGCATCCATGGCCATAGCGCCAAGACGTGTCGTCTCTTCCGCTCCTCCTCTGTCTCGTCCGTTGGATCTCCGGGACAAGCTTCCTCACGTCCAAGTGCAAACCATGTTGCTATAAACCAGCAGCCTTCACCAACATGGTTACTAGACTCTGGTGCCACTCATCACATCACCACGGATCTCGCCAATCTCGCGTTTCACTCTCCTTATGATGGTTCGGATGGGGTTGCACTTGGAGATGGTTCGGGACTTGATATTACACACACCGGTTCTATGCTCTTACCTTCCCCTACTCGCCCTTTTTCCCTTAAAAACGTCCGTTGTGTTCCTCAAATGCACAAAAATATTATCTCCATTCACAAACTTTGTACTAACAACAATGTTTCGGTTGAATTCTTTCCATTTCATTTTCAGGTGAATGATCTCAACACGGGGAAAACAATAATAACGGGTGATGATGGTGTGTATGAGTGGCCAGCACAATTAGTCCCACCTTCGTCCTCCCCTCAAACTTCTATTCATGCATTTTCTACCTTTAAAACGTCCTTGTTTGATTGACATTCTAGGCTAGACCATCCCTCTTCCGAGGTTCTTAATAAAATTGTCTCCACTCATTCTCTTCCCGTGTCAAATTCATCGAGTCGACCTCTATCTTGTGAAGCATGTTCGATCAATAAAATGCATAAGCTTCCATTTCATACTTCTACGCTCACCACTTCACGACCTCTTGAGATTGTTTTCTCCGATGTTTGGACATCTCCCGTACCCTCATTTGATGGTTTCAAATTTCAAATATTTTATATTATATGTTTATCATTTTTTGAGAGACACACGGCTTTATCCTCTCTCCAACGAAAATCTCAAGTTTCCGATGTTTTTCTTCGATTCAAAGCTCTTGTCGAAAACAAATTTCAAACTCGAATCGTTACACTATATTCGGACAACGGGGGTGAATATTTGGCTCTTCGGGACTATCTTGCTACTAATGGGATCTCACATTTCACCTCTCCTCCTCACACACCGGAACACAATGGGATTTCCGAACGAAAACATCGTCACATTGTTTAAACCGGTCTAGCTCTTCTATCTCATGCCTCTATCCCATTAGAATATTGGCCATTCTCACTAGCTACAACGGTCTATCTCATAAATCGTCTTCCTACCTCGGTTCTTAACTTCACATCTCCCTTCAAAGCTCTCTTCCAAATCTCTCCTAACTATTCCAAACTCCGTACCTTTGGTTGTCTATGCTATCCATGGCTTCGACCCTACAACCAACACAAACTTCAGCCTAAATCCATTCCCTGTATCTTTGTAGGCTATTCCCTTACACAAAGTGCCTTCTTATGTCTCCATATCCCCTCGTCTCGTGTCTTTGTCTCTCGACATGTCGACTTTCTAGAGTTTGAGTTTCCCTTCCCTCGCCTCTCGGCCTCCATTGCTACACCTCCATCTTTCGAAGTGTCCTCCTCTTCCTCTGGCCCCTCGTATACTGTTGTTCCTAGCGGCGCTACTCATACACACCCGACACCGCCAACGCCCTCTAGTTCAGATCCTTTGCCTCCGCTGCTCGAGCCGCCCTTGGTACCATCCTCACCACATCCACCCGAGCCTTCTCCACCACCAATACCTCACCCACCAACCCAAAACACTCACCGAATGACCACCCGATCCAAAAACCAGATCACCAAACCCAATACCAAACTCTCTCTTCACGTTTCCGTACCCACCAACCAAGACATAGAACCCACGTGTGTATCTCAAGCGCTGAAACATCCTCATTGGAGACAAGCCATGACAGAGGAATTCAATGCTCTCATACGAAATTACACTTGGAAATTAGTGCCTCCCCATGCGTCCTACAACCTCGTCGGATGCAAATAGTTTTTCGTACTAAACATCTTCCTGATGGTTCCGTGGACAGGTACAAAGCAAGACTTGTTTCTAAGGGCTTTCATCAAAGACTGAGAGTTGATTATCATGACACTTTTAGTCCCGTATAAAACCGGCCACTGTCTGCCTCGTCTTCAGCATTGCCATATCTTTCGGTTGGGACTCCGACAATTCGATGTCAACAACGCATTCCTCCAAGGAACCTTAAATGAGGACGTATACATGATACAACCACCTGGCTTTATTGATCGTGATCGACCATCCTATGTTTGCAAGCTTCGTAAAGCTCTCTACGGTCTCAAGCAAGCTCCTCGAGCTTGGTACAATGAGCTGTGCACCTTCCTCCTACAGTCCGGGTTCACTAATTCGCTCTCCGATTCTTCTTTTTTTATTTATCGACAACATGATGTCACTCTCTATCTACTGGTGTATGTAGACGACATCATTGCCACTAGGAGTCACAAGGCGGAAATTCAGACCGTCATTGCCAAACTTGCAGCTCGTTTCTCTTTAAAGGACCTAGGCACGTTGTCTTACTTTCTTGGAGTTGAAGTCCAACGGACGGCGAAAGGGATGCTTCTCACACAGAAACGTAATATCACTGATTTTCTTCGCCGCCACAATATGCTCCTCATGAAACCCACTAACACACCAATGGCATCCATCACTATACTCTCCTCCGCAATAGGAACGCCGCTTGAGGATCCCACCGAATACCGCCAAGTACTTGGCAGTCTCCAATATCTTCTCTTCACCCGTCCCGACATTGCATTTGTTGTCAACAAACTCTCACAATACATGCATTGTCTCACTACAGATCATTAGCAAGCTGGCAAACGTATCCTTCGCTTCCTCTGCGGCACACCATCTTTTGGTGTCTTCTACTCACGTCACAACCCTCTTTCTCTACATGCTTATTCGGATGCTAATTGGGGTGGTGATCGTGATGACTTTAGCTCCACCGGTGCAATTATTGTCTACATTGGTAGTCATCCCATATCATGGTCATCGAAGAAACAGAGGTTTGCCGCGAAGTCATCAACCAAAACCGAGTACAAGTCAGTTTCGTCCATAGCTTCCGAAGTACAATGGCTCACTTCTCTTCTCTCAGAACTTGGCATCTCATCCGTGTCCGTTCCCGTCATATATTGTGACAACGTTGGGGCCACCTATCTTTGTGCCAACCCGGTTTTTCACTCACGCATGAAGCATGTGGCCATTGATTACCATTTTATTCGAGGTCTCGTCCGTTCTCATGCACTGTGCATCTCCCACGTATCTTCGGCCGACCAGCTCGCTGATGCCCTGACCAAACCCCTACCTCGTGCTCGGTTCGACTTACTTCGGGTCAAGATTGGTCTCGTTTCCGAGACACATCTCACTACAAAAAAACACGCTATTTCCAATGGACGGGGCAACGGATCCGTCCGTTGGAAAAAAATAGCAACGGATTGCAACAGATATATTAATGCTTTCAACGGGAGAGAATCCGTTGCAATCCGTTGGACTTTGTAACGGATTTTAACGGAATATTGCCGTTACAAAATCCGTTAAAAATCCGTTGACAATTTGCGACGGATTGTAACGGATAATATCCGTTGAACATATCCGTTGCAAGACCGTTAGAAACCGGGGGACATATTCTGACGGTCATCCGTTACATATTGTAACGGAAATCCGTTAACATATGTAACCGATGGTCGTTGATATTGTTAATTCGAGGTCCAACTGTCGAAATAAATTCGTGAGATTTTGTAACGGGCATCCGTTACAATTTGTAACGGATGGCCGTTGATATAGTTAATTTCGAGGTTCAACCGTCGAAATAAATGCGTGAGACCTTGCAACGGGCATCCGTTACATATGCCAACGGATGTCCGTTGAAAATTTAACTATATATATGATTGAATCTAAAACAATATCAACAATATCAATATCAACAGATATGATATACTCACCACCAAAATCAAGTATCATTTGTCTCAATGGTTGAATCTAAAACAGCTTTGATAAATTTTCTTACCGGTGGTGAGAGTAAGTTTATTAAGGTTGTTTTGCATTCGATTATTGAGAAAAAGATACTAGTTTTGGTGACGGATATGAATCAAACAAACCACCAATATCAAGTATCTGTTGTATTCATGGTTGAATCTAAAACCACTTTTATAAACTTTCTCATCGGGTGGTGAGGAAGTTTATTAAGGTGGTTTTGGATTCGATTATGAAGGAGGTAGCTCTCGGATAGAATTCTATGTTAAAGTTATTTTTTTATTTAATTATTATTGTTATCTTATGTTAATCATGTAAAAAGAGATATAAATGAAATTTTAGACTCTATCTTTCGGTTTTTTGCGTATTGATTGAGTTCGATATGAAATAAGTTCCACTTACATCATTAATATCATAATTATCAAAACTTAAACTATTGTAATATTTAAAAAATAACGAATTATAACGAATTTGTAAGTATTTATAACGGGAAAGGATATTGATCGTAAGAAACCGGGGAAAAGCGTTCCAACGGGCATCCGTTGAAATTGTTAACGGACGGCCGTTAGAAATAGCAACAGATTACCGTTGATATTTTGAATTTCAAGGTTCACGGGTCGAAATAAGTACCCGTGAACCTGCAACGGCTATCCGTTGCAATTTCCAACGGACATCCGTTGGAACGTTAGTTATTTTTTCGAAAAAATGTCTTCGTCTTCGAATCGAAATATATATAGATCAAGGGAGTGGATGTATAGAAGAAAAGATCCTGTAACCGAAGAGATTACGCAAGAATTCTTACACGGATTGGAGCAATTCATGAGTTTTGCATCGATGCAGTCTTTGTGTCAAGAACGTGGGACAATGTTATGTCCATGCAAAAGATGCAAAAACATGAAGTTTCGAAGTCCAGAAATTGTTTGCAAACATCTGTATAAGGTGGGTTTCGTTGAAAATTACGAAATTTGGTTTTTTCACGGCGAAGATTGCGGTGTTAGAGATAGTGTGCAAGATGCAGAAGTACAACGAAATGAAGAAGAATCAACGACCAATCCATATGTGGAAATTATGTCAGATGCTTTTCCTGGAGTTGTTAATGAACAAACGCATGAAGAGATGCCGAACATCGATGCACGTCGATTCTTCAACCTATTGGATTCGGCGAAACAACCTATATATGAAGGTTTTCGTGAAGGTCAGTCTCGTTTATCTTTATCTTCAAGATTGATGAGTATTAAAACAGACTACAATGTGGCTGAAAATTGCATGGATTCATTTTGTAAAACAATGCGGGAATATTTACCAGAAAATAACCAAGCTCCCGAGACATACTACGAAACGAAGAATGTGTTAAAAGACTTGGGAATGCCACATGAGAAAATTGATGTTTGTAGAAACAGTTGCATGTTGTTTTGGGGAAATGATAAAGACTTGTTGGAATGCAAGTTTTGCGGTGCAAGCAGATTTCGGCCTAAAAAACCATATTCACGGAAATACGTACCATACAAGAAAATGTTTTATATGCCTGTAGCAAACAGGTTGAGAAGGTGATATGAATAAAAAAAACCGCTGCAGCAATGAGATGGCACGCCGAACACTCCACGACCGAAGGTGTAATGCAACATCCATCGGATGGTCAGGCTTGGAAAGATTTCAATGTAATATTTCCCGAGTTTGCACGTGAAACGAGAAATGTTTATCTTTGCCTGTGCACGGATGGTTTTAGTCCCTATGGACAATCGGGAAGTCAATATTCCCTCTGGCCGGTGATTTTGTCTCCTTATAATTTACCTCCCGAGATGTGTTTGAAAAGAGAGGTAATGTTTCTGACGTTGCTTATTCCAGGACCAGAACATCCGAAGAAAAGTTTCGATGTATTTTTGCAGCCCTTAATTTATATTTATATATATATGAAAATGTAACGTATTTTATTATTCAGGATATTTGACGAAGAGGTGCTTGGTACATATCCTCATCTAAATGCAAATGAACTCACAGACATGAAAGTTCAACATTATGGATCGTGGTTTAGAGACTACGTAAGTACTCGTACACACATTTATGTAAATTAATTGCATATAAGAGTATTAATTTGTTTTTTTATAGATACAGGTGAAATGTTCTGATGAAAGACTTCTTACGTGGATAAAAGATTTGGCTAATGGTCCCGCACGGAATGTCATGTTTTGGCCAATCTTGTTTACTCGCGGCTACACGTTCCACACGTACGAACACGGAAAACATAGAAGCACATACAACTACGGAGTTTGCGTTAATAGTGATATAGAGGGTGATAACTTCTACGGTATTTTGCACCAAATCATACAACTGGAATACTCCGTTCTCGTTGGGTTGAAGGTTATGCTTTTTAAATGTCAATGGTTTGACCCAACCGTAGGACGCGGAATACGAAAAAACCGTTGGGGAGGAATTGACGTCAACCCGGCATGACAATATGGTAAGTATGATCCCTTCATCACAATAGATCAAGCAGATCAAGTATGTTACGTGCAATATCCAACAACATTGAAACGTCGAAGAGAGGAGTGGTGGTCCGTAGTAAAGATCAAGCCACGAGGGATCATAAGCTCTGATGATAAAGAAGATCCGTTGCAACCCGATCATCCGCAGCCGATTCGTTTTATTGATACAGATCGCGAGGAGATTCTTGTGAGGAATGACATAGACGGAGAACTCATACGCGATTATGAAGACGTTGAACCGGAAGATGCTGAAGATGAAAACGGCGATGAATTCAATGAACAAGCGAAAGACGACTCGCCCATCGATGAATCTACTGAAGAAGAAATGTAAATACAATAATGTTTATTATGTGTAATACATGTATATGATTTGTAATTAATGTAAATGACGTATACCGTCAATGAACGATGTTTCACGTTTGATGTATGATGTGTAATTGAAAAATCGAAATGTTAAAACAATCGAACATGTTATATAAACAATGTTGATGGTCGCCCGTTGAAACTATTAACGGTTGTTGAATTCGCACCCGACATTTAGAAAAAATTTAAGGATTTTCAACAATCCCAATGGAGATCCGTTGAAAACCGTAACGGATTACCGTTGGACCGTTA
>CM071863.1:59883404-59940496 GCA_036759665.1 Gynandropsis gynandra
ATTTGTAACGGATGCCCGTTGGGAATCTGAAAAACGGTTAAGAAAAGCTGCAAATTCGGCAGTAATCATTACATTTTCCAACGGACATCCGTTAGAATATGTAGCGGATGTCCGTTGGAAAGGTACACCTGGCTTCAAATGTGGCGGAAATTTACCATTAAAGCTACACGTGGCGGAAATTTACCATTAAAACTTTCCAACGGATATCCGTTACACATTCTAACGGATGTCCGTTGGGAACTGTGAAAATCGAAAAATTTTTCTAAGTGTCGGGTGCGAATTTACCCTTGCAATGGGCCAACAGTTATCCGTTACCATTTGCAACGGATATCCGTTGGGACTGTTGGAAATCCTTAGATTTTTTCTAAGTGTCGGGTGCGAATTCAACAACCGTTAATAGTTTCAACGGGCGAACGTCAACATTGTTTATATAACATCGTTCATTGACATTTTACGTCATTTACATTAATTACAAATCATTTACATTTCTTCTTCAGTAGATTCTTCGATGGGCGAGTCGTCTTTCGCTTGTTCATTGAATTCATCGCCGTTTTCATCTTCAGCATCTTCCGGTTCAACGTCTTCATAATCGCGTATGAGTTCTCCGTCTATGTCATTCCTCGCAAGAATCTCCTCGCGATTTGTATCAATTAAACGAATCGGCTGCGGATGATCGGGTTGCAACGGATCTTCTTTGTCATCAGAGCTTATGATCCCTCGTGGCTTGATCTTTACTACGGACCACCACTCCTCTCTTCGACGTTTCAATGTTGTTGGATATTGCACGTAACATACTTGATCTGCTTGATCTATTGTGATGAAGGGATCATACTTACCATATTGTCGTGCCGGGTTGACGTCAATTCCTCCCCAACGGTTTTTTCGTATTCCGCGTCCTACGGTTGGGTCAAACCACTGACATTTAAAAAGCATAACCTTCAACCCAACGAGACCGGCATATTCCAGTTGTATGATTTGGTGCAAAATACCGTAGAAGTTATCACCCTCTATATCACTATTAACGCAAACTCCATAGTTGTATGTGCTTCTATGTTTTCCGTGTTCGTACGTGTGGAACGTGTAGCCGCGAGTAAACAAGATTGGCCAACACATGACATTTCGTGCGGGACCATTAGCCAAATCTTTTATCCACGTAGGATGTCTTTCATCAGAACATTTCACCTGTATGTATAAAAAAAACAAATTAATACTCTTATATGCAATTAATTTACATAAATGTGTGTACGAGTACTTACGTAGTCTCTAAACCACGATCCATAATGTTGAACTTTCATGTCTGTGAGTTCATTTGCATTTAGATGAGGATATGTACCAAGCACTTCTTCGTCAAATATCCTGAATAATGAAAATACGTTATATTTTCATATATATATATAAATATAAAGATTGAAATTATAATATGTACCATGTACATACCTTTCGAACGGTAATAACTCTTGACAATTAAGTAGTATATATGTGTGGACATGATTATACTCCTCAGGTGTTAACCAATATTCATCGGATTTTCCTCCTGTACGTCCAATCGGTGTAAACATGTCAGGAATTGTGCCAAACTGCGGATTATATTGATACAGATAATTTGTGTGATCATCCGCTGCACGTCGCTCTTTCGTCTGAATATGCGACTCGAAATAAAATGTGCTGAAATATGTGATTTCTTCCAGCAAGTATTGTTTAACAATAGAGCCTTCGACCGCTGCTTTGTTTTTTGCTTTTTTCTTTAAATGAAAGAAGAACCTTTCGAAAGGATACATCCATCTGAATTGAACTGGCCCACCGAGTATTGCCTCATCTGGTAAATGTATTGGCAAATGTTCCATGACATCGAAGAATGAAGGCGGAAAAACCTTTTCCAATGCACATAATACTTCAGAGATATTGTTTTTCATTACTTCCAAGTCATCACCTTTTAAATTTCTCGAACATATATCTCTGAAAAATATGCTGATTCCGCATAACACATCGTGAACATTACGTGGTAAGAGCTCAGCAAATGCGATTGGAATGAGCCGCTGCATGAAAACGTGACAATCGTGACTTTTTAAACCGATCAGCCTCGAACCGACAATATCCACACACCGAGCAATGTTCGATGCATATCCATCGGGAAACTTAACGTCCTCTTTTAACCACTTTAATAATGCTGTTTTGGCCGGACTAGACAATCTGAATACTGGGATAGGTGACCTTCCATCCCGTAATTCCAACTCTGGTCGTCGGCATATTGACTTCAAATCTTTCCTCGATTGTATATTATCTTTCGTTTTACCCGTCACATTCAAAACAGTATTTATGATGTTATCGAAAAAGTTCTTCTCGATATGCATAACATCTAAATTATGACGTAATATCAATGATTTCCAGTATGGTAGTTCCCAAAAGATACTACGTTTATACCAGTTATGCCATTCACCTTGACCTTTTGGTTTACGATGCCCACGATCTCCACCGCATTCTACTGATTCTTGTAAATCCTCCATTGTGTTCAATCTTTCGTAAAGGATTTGTGTTCCGGTTTGCATGCACGGTGCCTCTTTTTTTTGAACCACGTTCTTCCGAAAATGTTTTTTATCTCTCCTGAAAACATGACCACGAGGAAGAAATCTTCTATGACAATCAAACCAACATGGTTTCTTACCATGTACTAGTCGAAATGAATCTGTATCCTCCATACAATAAGGACATGCTAATCTTCCGTGCGTGCTCCATCCTGATAACATTCCATACGCAGGAAAATCGCTAATTGTCCACAACAAGACCGCTTTCAATCTGAAATTTTGCTTAGTACTGACGTCATAAGCAATGATTCCTTCATTCCATAACTGTCGTAATTCATGAATTAAGGGCTGCAAAAATACATCGAAACTTTTCTTCGGATGTTCTGGTCCTGGAATAAGCAACGTCAGAAACATTACCTCTCTTTTCAAACACATCTCGGGAGGTAAATTATAAGGAGACAAAATCACCGGCCAGAGGGAATATTGACTTCCCGATTGTCCATAGGGACTAAAACCATCCGTGCACAGGCAAAGATAAACATTTCTCGTTTCACGTGCAAACTCGGGAAATATTACATTGAAATCTTTCCAAGCCTGACCATCCGATGGATGTTGCATTACACCTTCGGTCGTGGAGTGTTCGGCGTGCCATCTCATTGCTGCAGCGGTTTTTTTTATTCATATAACCTTCTCAACCTGTTTGCTACAGGCATATAAAACATTTTCTTGTATGGTACGTATTTCCGTGAAGATGGTTTTTTAGGCCGAAATCTGCTTGCACCGCAAAACTTGCATTCCAACAAGTCTTTATCATTTCCCCAAAACAACATGCAACTGTTTCTACAAACATCAATTTTCTCATGTGGCATTCCCAAGTCTTTTAACACATTCTTCGTTTCGTAGTATGTCTCGGGAGCTTGGTTATTTTCCGGTAAATATTTCCGCATTGTTTTACAAAATGAATCCATGCAATTTTCAGCCACATTGTAGTCTGTTTTAATACTCATCAATCTTGAAGATAAAGATAAACGAGACTGACCTTCACGACAACCTTCATATATAGGTTGTTTCGCCAAATCCAATAGGTTGAAGAATCGACGTGCATCGATGTTCGGCATCTCTTCATGCGTTTGTTCATTAACAACTCCAGGAAAAGCATCTGACACCATTTCCACATATGGATTGGTCGTTGATTCTTCATAAATAGCTTCTTCAATTCGTTGTACTTGTGGATCTTGCACACTATCTCTAACACCGCAATCTTCGCTGTGAAAAAACCAAATTTCGTAATTTTCAACGAAACCCACCTTATACAGATGTTTGCAAACAATTTCTTGACTTCGAAACTTCATGTTTTTGCATCTTTTGCATGGACATAACATTGTCCCCCGTTCTTGACACAAAGGCTGCATCGATACAAAACTCATGAATTGCTCTAATCCGTGTAAGAATTCTTGCGTAATCTCTTCGGTTACAGGATCTTTTCTTCAATATATCCACTCCCTTGATCTATATATATTTCGATTCGAAGACGACGACATTTTTTCGAAAATTTTTTTGTTGTTGATGGTTTGACGCACTTGTTGGTAAGATCTAAATAATTAAAGTTCCAATGGATGTCCGTTGGAAATTGCAACGGATAGCCGTTGCAGGTTCACGGGTACTTATTTCGACCCGTGAACCTCGAAATTCAAAATATCAACGGTCATCCGTTGCTATTTCTAACGGCAGTCCGTTACCAATTCCAACGGATGCCCGTTAAAACGCTTTTCCTCGGTTTTTTACGATCTATAACGATCAGTTTAAAAGAAAGCTTATCAAAGTTGTTTTAGATTCAACCATGGAAGCAAAAAGATACTTGATATCGATGGTTTGTTTGATTCATATCAGTCACCAGTCATAATCGAATCCAAAACCACCTTAATAAACTTCCTCACCACCCGGTGAGAAAGTTTATAAAAGTGGTTTTAGATTCAACCATGAATACAATACTTGATACCGGTGGTTTGTTTGATTCATATCTGTCATCAAAACCACTACCTTTATCTCAATGATCGAATGCAAAACAACCTTAATAACCTTACTCTTACCATCGGTAAGAAAATTTATCAAAGTTGTTTTGGATTCAACCATTGAGACAAAAGATACTTGATTTTGGTGGTGAGTATATCATATCGGTTGATAATGATATTGTTGATATTGTTTTAGATTCAACCATATATATAGTGAAATTTTCAACGGACATCCGTTGGCATATGTAACGGATGCCCGTTGCAAGCCTCACGAATTTATTTCGATGGTTGAACCTCGAAATTAACTATATCAACGGCGTGCCGTTACAAATTGTAACGGAAGCCCGTTACAACGTCTCACGAATTTATTTCGACGGTTGGACCTCGAAATTAACAATATCGACGGCCATCCGTTACAATCTGTAACGGATGACCGTCAGAATATTTCCCCCGGTTTCTAACGGTCTTGCAACGAATATGTCCAACGGATATTATCCGTTACAATCCGTCGCAAAGTGTCAACGGATTTTTAACGGATTTTGTAACGGCAATATTCCGTTAAAATCCGTTAAAAAATTCCAACGGATTGCAACGGATTCTCTCCCGTTGAAAGCATTAACATATCCGTTGCTATCCGTTAGAATTTTTTTCCAACGGACGGATCCGTTGCCACGTCCGTTGGAATTAGCGTGTTTTTTTGTAGTGTTTTTGTAGTATCTTGGCAGGGGCATAATAACAGAAACTAAATATTACATCTTTATTTTGTAATCTCTTGTACTTATCCTCTCCTTGATTTATTGTAATCTCTTTTATTAATCCTCTCCTTGATTTATGTCTTTAGATTCTCTAAACCGTATCCTCTTGTACATATAAATATGTAACCTCATTATGTGAAATGTATCAAATTCTCTAAACCTTTTAGTTAAGTTGATTGTGGTGTAATGGAATTAAGTGATTAATTAAATCTTGAGGCTTTTATGGTCTTGTCTATGAAAATTTTCATGTGTAAATGAAAAGAATGATAGATCCAATTCGTCGATAATATTATGTTTTTAACGTTGGTCGATTAGAGTTTCGGTTTAATTAAAGAGTAAACATTAAATTTTCGATTTTCTCATCATTTTTTCGAATTCAATTTCTTAGTATAGAGAGAAGAAAAAGTAGAAGAAACTAAAATGTTCAAATTTTATTTGTCTTATTACGAACACCATTTCATAAACATTTAAATGTATTAAAGAGTCTACTATCAAGTATTTTCTTATTGAATTTGAAAATCATTTTTGTACAAGACGTAAAGACTAAAATAAATATGTTATTGTACCATTTTAGTATTATATGATATCATGGTAAATGGAAATATAATAGAATACATTTTGGAGATTATCAATATTGTTTCAAAGCTCAAAATTATTTTGAAGATTATCTTCACAGAAAATATGTTCGTGCAATTTATCTTGAATTCTCTCTCCAAAGGAGTCATGCTCTTTTGCGAGCTCATCTCATATATTGTGTGTAAAAGACTAAAAATACTTAAACAATACATATTTGGATAATTAAAAAACAACCATAAGAGTTATGTAATATAAGATCATTTATAGTTCATTGAAGATTTTGACTCTGATTTCACTATAAGTTAAAAATTATAAACTTTATATCGAATTACATCTAATTCTAGGCATCAAGCCAAATATTCTTCTCTACCATTACTATAGATTTTATATCTTCTTTCGAGATATCAACTAAATAATTTGGCTGAAAATTTTGTCACATGGCTAATAATCGTTCAAAGAATAGACCGACTACTAAAATCATGACAAAAGATAACATGACTTATTGTCAATTGTTTTGTACTGTAATAACTATGGAACCTAAAAAATCAAAACATATGGATATAAATTTTTAGTTATAAAATATAAGGTTTAGAATGGACCTATTGCATATAGCACATTAGGACGAACACCATCGTAGCATATTCAATAATAATAGATATCGTCCAAGATCTTTTATAAACATATTGTTCGAATAAATGTTTTAAAGTATCGTAGCATTTAGTAGAAATTTGATATTTTATGTTATTTATTAGTTCGTTCGAATATTTTCTAATTAGAAATAAATTATTCTTTGCTTATTTCATTATGTATAATAAATCTCATTTAAATAGGACCAATTGATAATTAATATATGTATAAATCACATTCACGTGATTTTCACACAATTATAATTTGATATATGTTATTTTATTGCATTGATTATTAACGGATATAATCCGTGTGATTGATACGAGAATATTCTCCGAGATCACACGGATTATTCTGATGATATTTTACGATATAGTCTGGATATTTTTTGATATCTTATTTAATACCGAAATATTTTCGAAGATTGTATAATATTTCTGCGATATTATATTTCCTTTTCCGTATGATATTATATACTATATAATAACATATTTCGTGATTAATAGAATGAACGAGTAATTGATTCGACTTCTTTTAAATGTAGTCGCATATTTATCATTGATACTAATGATAAAGATAGTTTAGCTACGATAATGTAGCCAATGCCGCTTGATTATGTGTTGGTGTGATTAACAGACGATATTGTTTTGTTGCAATTAACGGACAATATTGTTTATGCGATATGATTATGGTGACAATTTGAGTTTATGAGTATAATATATACAAAAATGCATATATTGTTCGATAGGAGATTGTAAGAAGTCTGTGACACAAATGTATTGTTTATGTGTCATGTATTTTTTTTTAATTAGTCTAAATAAAATAATGCATATGCAATTAAAATAAGGCTAATAGGATAATTGATATGATGTTATTGTTTGGATACTATGTAACCCTAAAATATTATGACTATGGAGCGAAATTGACGTAATTAATTGGGGGACAAAAGGCATAAATTAGGCAATTGGTTCCCTTCTGCTTACTAAAATCGTAGTCAATATTTATGATTTCGGACAAAACCTAAGTAAAGCCAATGACTTGACGAGAAAGCAACCTCATACATTGACCCATTAACTGATTATGCCTTGACTGATGTGTATCTTCTTGATATCGAAACAAAAATTAATTAGGTAATTAATTAATTTAAATAGTTTGATTAATCATCACTAATCTAGTTTGAAGTAAAGATTAGTGTTTTCTTGTCGGGGTATTTTTTATGGCATAATTATCGCTACTTGTCGTTGATTTACTACAACAGAAATCTGTGTTCTACATAATAGACATAAATTCATCTGTATTTGACATAATAAAAAAAATAATTAAGAAAGGGTAAATCTTAATCATGATAACAACAGATGCCTATAGTGTAATAGATGCTACTTTTGGTCTGGATTTTACAAATGTCTGACTATAGATTGTTCATAGACTTAGTTGTGATGTTCCTCTTACTTACTCCCAACGATTTTGCATTTTATTTAATTACTAAACCATCATAAACATTTTTAATATTTTTTTATAATGTTTTTATATATAAATTATTTTTTCTGATCAATAATGCTTATGATTCCTAAAATAACTAGAACTATCAAATTTTTATTGATCAAATAATATGTATGTTCGGATTTTGAAGATAACTGGTTAAATTAATTATTCGAGTTTTCATATTTTCGTATGTCCAAGAAATTTTAAAATAATGTAATAAATAAGTTGGTATAATTTTAAATTTTAATTTGAAAAAATTAAGATTACACATAAAATAACTTCATCAATCTATATTGTAGTCAACGCTAGATAACATCAATATAATATTTCGTCGAAACCCAAATTTTATCCCAAAACGCATACATCACAACATTTGTTTAATATCATATTCTCGTAGCATGACAAATTAATTTTAACGTAAAAAAATCAAAAATTAAATTTAAATCCAAATTATATATATACAAATCTATACTGAGTATAATCAATTCCTTTCATTTAATACCAGAAATTAAAATCCTTTTTGTCATTAATGATCAAATTTAATTTACTGATAGTGGACAAATTGACGTATTATCAAATCAAACGTCGAGTGTCACAACTGTAGATATAAATATTTGGAAAGTACGTCTTATCCGGATGAACGATTCGATGTTAAAGGAAATTCTATGAAAAGAAAATAAATTATAAAAATGTGTGACTTGAACTCTTGATTGAGTGAGTGTTAAAGTATTTCTATTGATTGGTCATGTCATATAGGTCCGAATCCGAATCGGACATCCCATCGTTAATATATGAATTTATATCCTAATCAATTTTGAGAGAACATAATATATATGTATTGTAGATAGTACATAAAGAAGATGAACCAACGAAGAAGATGAAATCAAAGGTGAAGAAGACAGGAAGAGTGTAATGAAAAGACAATGGATTTTATGAGAACATATATCTTTGTCAATGTCTCCTTGTTCTCTCTCAATGACATGTGAAGATCACTTGCTTCTTTTGTTAAAACCCCAATTAATATTCTCCCTTTGTGTCACTGTTCAAGCCAGCTAAATTCCTTTGCATATGTTTGTTTCTTCTCTCTTTTATTTCCTTATTCACATGTATTATATATATATATATATTTAAAGTTCCATAATCTCACGTTTTCTTCACCTATTTAACAAAAATATGGATCTTTTACACCTATTTGCCTAATTTTATATGTGAAAAATGTTTATGATCAAACCCCATTTTTCCATTATCTTTTTTAATTTATATTTTAACAATTACAATTTCTTATTAGGGTTTTCATATTCTATGTATTTTATTATGAAAAATAGATTCATGACAACTACAATATTTCCTTACAAAAGAAAAGGTTTAAGGGTTAGTACAGTAATAAAACTAAAAACATAACAATACATAAAATCATAATTAATGTATTTCAATATTTTATTCAAATTCATATGTCATTTTTATTTTACATGGAAATTTTCTACATTTTAAAAATTAAAAAAAACAATTATATTTCCAAATGTTAGCGTCACGGACTGTATCTATCCGATTTTATTAGGTGTATATAAATTATGTTCAATATGTTTCACACATTTATAAGGTCAATTATGGCTTCTCTAGCGTTCCAAAACCATTGTCTTGATTTTACAAGTCAAAATCAAACAGTAAAACCTTTTTGTTACCATGATTTTGATTATAAAAATGTGGATCTATATTCAATGAATACCTAAATGAAATCTTTATTTTGTCTCTCTTTTTAATGAACATACCATCTGCCATAATAATTTCAACATTGCATATATAATTCGCATTTCAATTTCCAATTTATGCTCTATATATATATATAGTAGCCTATTGTGTAGCTTCTCAAATCTTGTACTACAAAGTTATTGCATAGATATGGGCAATTCTACAAAAGTATATTACTTTAAAAGGGTCCTGTTTCTATTATTATAATTTTAGGTACTTTAAATTCAATTTTTTTTCTCTAAAAGAGAACAAACGGTAGACTTGTCCCCCTCTTCGACCATAGACTTACATATAAAGCTAAAGAGAGGAGAAAAATAAAACTTATTTTTACGGTATATCTAGGCGAGTAATATTAGCATTGGTCATTTTTATGATATATTTAGAGTCAATAATTTTTATTTTCCAACATTAAAAAAATTAAAAATTCTTTTAAAAAAATTGTGAGATGAGTCATGCACCGATAATATTATTAACAAAGATAGATGTTTTTTTTATGTTAACAAGTATGAATTCAGTTTGGAATAATTAACTTCTATATTGAAAATTATCTCATTTATTATAAATTTATTTAATTGATATGTTATTATATATATATATATTGTGATAATTTATTCGATATATTATTGATTTTCGTGATTATAAAAATATAGTAAGAAGATTCTAACTACCAATAATAAAGATACGTTCTATTCAATGTGTTGGACGTCCTCTCGGAGATATATTATCCTTTGATCATAAAATTCCAAAGATTAAACGGAATACAAAAACTCCAAAAAATATTAACATTTATACTTATCTTTCCTGTTTTGATTAGAGACTTTTTAAGTCTTAATAATTATTCTTATCATAAGAGTTAGAATAATTGTTAAATTCAGGTTATTGTCGTGCATTATACATGCTTGTTTTTAAATTTTCTTTTTATATTTGTTATTATTTATTTTGAAGGTTTGCAAGATGAACAAGTTTTTAAAAAATATAGAAGGGAAGTTTAAAAAGTATATAAAATATATATGTTTATATCCAATATGTAGTCTCTAGGAATGAGCAAATAACGAATATTTGCAAATATCCGACTATTTATATTTGTATTTGTATTCTGCGAATACCTAAATTTATTATTTATATTTGTACTTGTAAATTTGGATATTTATAAATACGAATATTTGTCGGATATACGAATATCCGTATCTGAATCTAAATTTTTCTAACGTATAAAAGATATATAAAATTTTAATAAAAAAATCAATAATGATCAAATATAATTTAAAACTAAAATTCAAATCGTACAAAAATACAAAAATACATGATATAGATAAAACAAAACATCAAATCTTCATATTCATCTGCACATCAATCATTTAAATTAGTTTCGTGAATGATTCTACGAATATCGTCAATTCACCTAAAACAATGAAACAAATTGTTAGATATATACTAAAATAAAATTCGCAAAAAAATTTCTGTATTTTCATATATTGTAATGTCACTATAACATTATCCAACCCATTTGGATTAGAATCAAATCTTGAGTATAAATTAAATCTTCAAAAATATTAGTTGTTGTAAAGTATTTGATATTTTAGTCCATCAATCGTAAATATATTACATATTTGTCTGTATATATTTATATAATAAATTTTTAAATAAGATTAATAATGTTTTTATTTTCACTTTAATCATTAAAATCAATTTTGTTATATATGTATCTATATATTAACTAAATTTTCTATTTAATACTCAGATACAAATAATTCGGATAATCGAGTCTACTATTTGTATTTATATTTGTCGAATATCTGATTTCTAATATTTTTATTCGTGTCAGTAGATATTTGAATTTTTGGTTCGAATACGAATCAGATACGGATACTTCGAATATTTTATCCAGCCCTAATAGTCTCTACGTAAAATAACCTCTACGAAGAAATATTAAAATTTGTTAGCGAACAAACAAAAAATCATGACTATGAAAACATCAATGTTAGTTTTAGCACCGAGAAACACCAATTTGTCCCTACAAAATATAATAGTTGTATATATATAATTACTATAATTTGTACAATCATAATACTGTGATTTGGTTAAATACAAGGTCTAATTATCATTTTCCTTCGGTTGAGAAGCAAATAGTTACAAAAGATAAATAAATAGATACAATAATATTGTGTTATAATATATATATATATATAGGTCTCTATATATTATCAATCATAGATTAGAGCCAAAACAAATGATAGGAAAAATATGTTAAAGCTATACATGACAAACACAATTATACAAAAACAAAGAATATTTGGATTATGAAATCTACCTTCCACATAATATGTTAAGAGTTAGTGAAGACTGACTCATCTCAGCTCCAAAAATATATTAAAAATTGCAATAAAAAGTATGAGATTTCATTGACCAAAATGAACATCTTAGGCAATATTTGTAAAAATTAATGGAGTGACAATACTATTACTTAGAAGAAGAAAAAACCTAATATAGGTAAACATATATTTATATATATATATATGCATATAAATTTTGATTCTGCTGAGCTCATAATAAAACAACCTATTTGGCCAATCATGTAAAGGCACAAACATTCTTGATCCACTTCACATGACACATTCACATTATCACATCAATCTCATAAACTTAGAGAGAGAAAGGTATAGAACAAGAAGACATATTACAAGTTGTTCTCTCTCTCTCTCTCTCTCTCCTTTGATGGACTTTCATGTGTATATGCAATTTACTTCTCTCAAGCTTATCTTCTTCTATCCTGCATGCTCCTTTTCATGGATTCTTCTCATTTTCCTGTGAAAATAACAAAACCCAGAAGAGCAAGAATATTAGAAAAAACCCTAAGAAGATTACAACATGGAAATCACAAAAAAAAAGGTGTATATATGTATACGTATAATCCAAAAAGTAGACTTAAATCATACCCAAAAACACCCTTTTAAATACGAATATAATAACAAACACGTGATAAAAAAAACCATTTAACATATATAGAGATGTGGCTACCAAATGATTTCTTGCAATGAAGAACAGCTTCATAGATAGAACTCTCGGAATCACAAGATCTTCTCCAGTCATCAACTACGCTTATCCTCGGAGACGACGTCGTTTCATCGGAATACACTCGGTTTCTCATAACTCTAATCCTCGAATCATAACCAATCTTTGTTCCATTGCTTCCACTTGATGATCTTGAAGATTTACTACCTCGAATCTTTTTATACAATGGCGTCAAAAAATCTACATACTTCAATAGAACCCATTTCGACATCCTTCGGAACCTTCTAGAGCACGACGACTTGCTCTTCTTCAGTCCTACTACGTCTGTAATCATCTCTGGCGTCATCACTGATGATGAATCCAACGGCTGAGATTCCTCGACGGAGTTCGCGAAGAGAGGCACGACGTAGCCGTCAGAGAAGAGTTCGTCGGCGTGGGATAAGGACTCGGAATTGGAGAAGTGATCGAACTTGAAGCTTCGATCTTTAGGACTGATGAAGAATCTTCTAGAAGGAGGCAACCTTGGATCCATCTCGATGAAAGAAGAAGAATCATCGTACGTATAATCTACAGATGTTCTTGTGGAGCTCTCCATGTTTTCTAAATAAGGAAAGTTAACTAACCAACTGTATGAGAAGCTTTCCACAGGAAGAGGCTTGCAAGCTTGTTGTTCTTGATCTTCCATGGCTGCCAGATTCTTTAATCTTTTTTTCTCTTTTTTTGGATATTGATATTTTTTTTCGTGTTTTGGGTTACTCAGAGATATCTGCCCGAGGCAAACAAGGTTTGAACAGGGAACATATGTTTCAGTGTGTGTGTATATATATATATATAAACACACAGAGACACATGCAGAATATAATATATAGATATATATAACAGTAATTATATTTATGTGGTTTGTCTGGTAAGAGACACAAGAGATTGTGAGCCCCTACTAGACTTTCATTCATTATGTATTGTTGCATCAAAATCCGTTTTATTTCTCATTTTATTTAATTTTTAAATTTTACACCCCACATTATTTAGCCAATTGAGTTTTCCAATAAAGATAAAAAAAGAAGAAGTCACAACTGATAAGGATATATCGAGAAACTAATTATGAATACCATACTTGCTGAAGCATCTCTTCTTTATTTTTCTTCATGACTTGACTATAATGTATGTATATTTTTGTTGGAAAGAAACTAATCTTCATTTAGTTAAATTTATTTTAAATTAACTTTCTTTAATTGAAAATATCTTGGGGTTTCGGTATTAAATATGAAAACACCGTTTATATTAAACGATTGGAAGTGTTTTCAAAAATTTACACATATTGTACTATATAATTAGTAATAGTCGGGGCGGGAAGTAAATTATTGGTATATATAATTTTATTCTTCATTTAATTTAAATACTATAGTATTAAAAATCATTGATTTTAAAATGGTCAAATCCATTCTTAAATCATCTGAAATCACTTTCTAATGATATAGAGAACGAATTGTTGATTCAAGGTATAACAATACTAATTTAGATTTTTGATAAAGTATATAATTAAATTACCATGTATCATCTTGAAACCATCTACTTGAATGATTTTAATTTAGTTCATAAAATCAAATGATACTATATCTTTGATAAATAATATGTTGTATTGTCTCACGTTAATTAATACATTAATTATAAAGTCTTATATATAATATTGGTCAACCATAAACTCTTAAACTAGTTTTGAGATCGATTATTCTGAAATCATTATTTGATATTGTATAAGAGTCTGATTATTCCTTTTTAAAATATTTCGATATTGAATTCTCGATTGTGATGTCCACGTTCTAAGATTGTTGTTCACGTTCTAAGATTGAATATAAACGTAAAAAAAGTGTTATGTCATGCCGTTACATATTGATTAAAATATGAATCATAGATTTATTTATATATCAAATATTGGTCAATTCTAAACTTTTGAATTGAATTAGTTTTCATATTTGAAAATCAATGCGTATATTAAACATAAGTCCAAATGCTCACTTCACTCTCTACAAGAAATCCAAGAATCGTTTCTACCAAGAACAAGATTGCATTAATCTTTGTTCTTGGATCTTGGGTCTTGGATTCTTGAATATTTATCTCTATATAAAGAGAGTGTACCCCTTCAATTCTAATCATCCAAGAATAATAAAGGTCATAAGATTTCTCTTTTAATTTATCTCTTTCGTTCTTAGTTCTTCAAATTACTTTTGAAGATTCACAAAACATTATCTGATATTGGATAATTGAAAGGGTTAAAAGAATGTTTATCGTCTTCATCTTCATGTTTATGAGTTCGAAAATCATGAGACATGGGGATTTTAGGGTGGAAGACGTAGTTATGCCTCCCCATATATGATAACATAAATTTAAATTATAACAATAGCTATACATATATGTCTGTGCATATATATATGTACAATACAAAACGGGTCCCTTTCTTGGTTGGTTTCTGAAATTCTCTCAAGATTTTAGCACACAAATAAGAACACAGAAAAACGTAGATTTGACCTTTTTTTTTTGTTCATCAAATGGGAAATTGAATTTTCAGAGGCTCGCGACCATTAGTAATCTGAGTGGTGGTGAAAATATGGAATCTTATGGGGAGAAAACATCTGTTATACGTTAGAACAGAGAGAGAGAGAGAGAGAGAGAGAGAGAGAGAGAGAGAGAGAGAGAGAGAGAGAGAGAGAGAGAGAGAGAGAGAGAGAGAGAGAGAGAGAGAGAGAGAGAGAGAGAGAGAGAGAGAGAGAGAGAGAGAGAGAGAGAGAGAGAGAGAGAGAGAGAGAGAGAGAGAGAGAGAGAGAGAGAGAGAGAGAGAGAGAGAGAGAGAGAGAGAGAGAGAGAGAGAGAGAGAGAGAGAGAGAGAGAGAGAGAGAGAGAGAGAGAGAGAGAGAGAGAGAGAGAGAGAGAGAGAGAGAGAGAGAGAGAGAGAGAGAGAGAGAGAGAGAGAGAGAGAGAGAGAGAGAGAGAGAGAGAGAGAGAGAGAGAGAGAGAGAGAGAGAGAGAGAGAGAGAGAGAGAGAGAGAGAGAGAGAGAGAGAGAGAGAGAGAGAGAGAGAGAGAGAGATGACAAAAGAGGAGGGAGACAGAGGTCCCGGGAAGTGTCGGGGTGAGAGATGAAAGATGTCTAGAGTTTTGAGGACAAAAGCCGAAAATAGAAAGTGACTACGAGCCTACTCAGGACCATATATATGCCATGTGTCTTTACTTTTAAATTTGTTTCGTTGATATTAATATATCTAGTTTTGGGAAATTTATTGAGATTTTGGTACGTAAGTGTATTTATTGCTAAATTTTTCAAAGTACATATATGATGGTTATTCTTTCAGATATCTCTCTTAATAGCTTTCAGAGAATCTTATAAATAGATATTTACAACCTTTACGTCAAGTGAACAAAACTCATGTTACCTTTCTTGACCTAAGCCCTCCCATCGAGTGACTTGACAACCAAGATATCCAGAAGCCCTAGTTCGACATTCCCGATAACCTCTAGAGAACTCTCATCTATTATATATATATACATAATTATATTTGATCTACGAGTTCAAAATGATCAATTTGATCTTGCCTACGTCTTGGAAAGAACTAAAATTTTTCTCTTTGGTTTTCGATTATAATAACAACAATCTAAGATTTACAATAAAAACAATTTAAGATTCACATGACATTTCAAGCTCTCATCTTCTCAATCATTCTCGTTGCTCTGTTTTTATACTATAACATAGAGAACCAAAATGACTAATAACCAATTAACCAAGAAATAAGATAATCTATGGTTTTCCAAAATCAAGTTTACTTAACGTTAAATTGAAAATAATAAAACTCGGCTCAAAAAGACTATCTTTATAAAAACATTACACTTGTAGCAGTCGTCTCTTTCTGGTGAAGGTTTGTCAGTTAGAGGAATATCTAAGCATAAAAATCAGAAGTGATCTAAGAATAGAAAGAAGTCAAGATCCATGTCTAGAGGAAAAAAAGACATGCTGCAATGTGGAGGTGAAAGGCATTTTAAGATAGAATGCCTATGAAAGAACAAGGGAAATCATTATGAACACCAACATAACATATGGAACACAACTTTGTTATAAATTTTGTGGAAAAAACTGAAGTTATGAATGTTTCATAATATGACCAAAGGGAGCAATGGATCATGCACTCAAGAAGCACATTTCATATGATTTAAATAAAAGTCTGGTTTGAAGATTTCTCAGAGATGAGTGAGAGAAAAGTGATTCTTGGTAACATCAAGACTTGTGACATCAAAGGAATAGGTCCTATAAGGATCAAAACACATGTTGGACTAGACAAGGTTTTAACTCGGGTTAGATTTATTCCAATTTTAAAGAGGAATCTTATTTATCTTAGATGTTTTATTAACATGGTCTTTGGTACAAGTTACAAGGAAGGATATTGAAGGTATTCCAAGGGAAACTGTTGAAATAAAAAGAAGTAATAAAAAATGGTATGTACATTTTCTAAGGTCAAATCATGATAACAAACACGACAAAGGTTTCAGAAGATGAAACATCTCTATGGTACAGAAGATTGGGTCATATGAACATGAAATGTCTGGAAATCTTGCCAAATAAAAGATGGTTAGACAAAAAAAATCAGTACACTGGAGTTTTGTGAACCATGTGTATTAGGAAAATGTTACAAATTTAGTTTCAGCGTAGGAAAACAAATAACAAAGGGGATTATGGATTATTTTCATTCTAATTTATTGGGATAAGTAAGTGTAAGTCCTCGATTCACTGTTTGCAAGTATTTTTTTATCAATTCTTGATGATTACTCTCGAAAGGTGTGGATGTACTTTCTTAAATCCAAAGGAGAATCGTTCTACAAGTTCAGAGAATGGAAGATCATGGTAGAAAGACACTCTGAGAGGAAGGTAAAATACCTCAAAATTGATAATGGTCTTGAATTATGTAACTCTGTTTTTTATTCTTTATGCAAAGAATCTGGTATCATAAGGCACAAGACATGTGTTTACACTCTTCAACAAAATAGAATGGTTGAGAGGATGAAAATGACAAAGTAAAAACTAAATCAAATTTTTCTAGTAGAAGCAGCAAGAACAACAGTTCATCTAATCAATGCGGATCTATCCACTACAATTGAATTTAAAGTTTTAGAAGAGATATGGACATGAGTTGAACCGGGATATTCAAATACGATGGTGTTTGGATCAGTGGGGTACATTCATATAAGTCAAGAGAAGCTCAATCCCAGAGCTATAAAGGGTTTTTCATTGGATATCCAAAAGGAACAAAAGGTTATAAGTTTTGAATTTTAGAAAACAATAAGTTTCTAGTTAGTAATTTTCAGGAAAACAAGATGTTCAAGGACTTAAATAAGGTTAACAATGAACAAAGTAGATAAATAACATCAAATGGAAATAGAATAATTAAATTCTCTATGGAATCAAAAGAATTATCAGAGGAAGGTGGAGTTGAGTTTGAAAATGGGACACATCATATATTGAGAGAATCTGGTGAAGAAGCTCGGCAAGAATCTGATGAAGAAACATAGGATAAGAAAGACTCAAATCTGGAAGATTATTTGCTGATCAGAGACAGAACAAGGAGAACTATAAAACCACCACAAAGATATACATAGGCTTATATAGTGGCCTTTGCATTCAATATGGCAGCAAAGGTGGAGCTTGATGAACCTAAGATCTATCAAGAAGCTAAGAGAAGTAGGGATTGGTGTTTCTAAAAGCATGCTATGGAAGAGGAGGTGGAAGCTCTGCATAGAAACATAAGTTGACAACTAGTTAACAGACCTAAAGGTAAGGAAGTAATGGGAAACAAGTAGATTTTCAAAAGAAAATTAGGTATTCTAGAGATAGAAGGACCAAGATTCAACGCCAAACTTTTGCTAAAAGGATATATTCAAGTGGGGGTGTGAAATACAATAAGGCATTTTCTCCTGTAGCATAACACACAAATATTAGAATTTTCTATCAATTGTCACTTCTTAAGAGTTAGAACTTGAACAACTGGATGTGGAGACGACGTTCCTACATGGAAACTTAGAGGAACAAATTTACATGAATCAGTCTGAAGGTTTTGAGAGGAATATCTAAGTTTGTTTATTGTAGAAATCCCTGTATGAACTTGAACAATCCCCTAGGCAGTGGAACTTGAGATTTAAGGCTTATATGCAAGGTTATAAAAATCGATCTAGGCGGCGCCTAGGCGCTAGGCAAAGACCGGGTGCCCCAATTACCTGCAAATCAAAGTTTTTGAGCAGAGGGGTCGCCTAGACGGCCGATTAGTCGGTGGTCACCTAGACATCCTTTTATTTTTTGTTATGCATTTATTAAAATGACATTGTTTTGGTAAAAACCAAAATGACGTCGTTTTGGTCTTAAAACATGAATCCCTAATTTTTCGTTTGTCTTCTTCCTTTGATTCTGACTATCGCTCACCCTTTTTCTTCTTTACCGCCACTGTCCTCTCTCATTCCAATCGTCGCCTCTATTCTCCCTACCGCCGCGTCTTGTTGTCGCCTCTCTCCCTACCGTCGTGTCTCTTCCTACTATCACGTGTTTCTTCCAATTATGTCGCTTACCTTAAGTCTATGTCATCTGGGTCTGCAGCAGCACCATCAACTCTCTTCTTCCTCTCGTCGCCTCCCTGCCAATCATCTTCAGTTTGGTAAATGCTCCCTAATGAATTTCTATCATTGTTCTAATTGTGGATTAGTTAGGAACTTAGGATTAGGATAGTCATGTAAGATTTTCATAACAATGATGGATTGTATATAGATAGGGTATATATGGTGACTTTGAATATATGGGAATCAAATTTTCGAGCTTATCTGTACTAATTTACAAAATTGGAATTGTTTTTATAGTATGATGTTTGGTTATGAATGATTTTTTAGATAGTTTTTTTCGTTATATTAAAAAAGTAAGATCATTTGACTTTTTGTTTATTAGGTAATGGCATCTTCTTCCGCTTCAAATTCTAATTCTATGATTGCAACTTAATCATCAAATTTGCAAAGAAAATTAAATGATGTCGGATGGAAATTCAGTATGTTATCAACCCGAATAATTTGGATAAAATTCAGTGCAAGTTATGCAGAAAGGTTGTTTCTGGTGGAATTATAAGAATAGAGATATTGTGAGACCTGGATTTACTAGATTTGCATCAGCTTATCTTAGTTTACAAAATTTATATGTTAAACAAGAAGGATAGAAGATGATGTTTCCTAGTAAAGAATGAACAGATTGCAAATGGTCAAAACATCCTAAGGGGAAAGCAACATCTACCACATTGATGAGTTTCTCATTTTGGAATGACTTAACGTTGTGTTTGGAAGTATTTGCTTCTTTGGTTAGAGTGCTTCGATTAGTTGATGGAGATGTAAAACCAGTGGGCACGATAGCTGGTACACTAGAGGTGTAATGTAAAACCATCAATGGGGTTTTTGCATGGAGAGTTACAAATCGCAAAACATGAAACATGTGCGACATATAAAAATATCGAGAAGAATTATAAACCGATTGTTAACATAATCGATGAAAAGATCAAAAGAAGGCTTGATAGTCCTCTACATTTGGTGGCATATGTTTTGAATCCTTATTACACTTATAAGGATTTGACCATTCAGTCGGATGTCAATATGGTAGATGTTATGTTTAAGTGTGTGGAAGCTTTTTTTCTCAAATGATTTTGATGTTCAGTGTTCGGTAATCAATATCGAACTTCCAAAGTACAAAAAAAGGAAGGTAATTTTGGAAAACCATATGCCATCAAAGGGTGAGAAAAATGAACAAAGCTATGATCCAAGTTTGTTTTCTACATTTAATTTATCCATATCATTATTGTAAACCATATATAATGTTTTAAATTTATTTTTTACATTGTAGTCGATTGGTGAGATGTTTACGGAACGAAGACACCTCATTTGAGAAAAATGACGATACAGATTGTTTCTTTAACAACTAGTTCATCAGGATGTGAACGAAATTAGAGTAATTTTGAAGGAGTAAGTGATTAACCAAATTCATTTTTTATTTTTCGTTGTAGTTGTATGAATAATCATTTATGTTCTTGTGTATATACATACGAAAAAACAAAATCGACTTGATACCAAAAGTTTGAAAAATCATCACATTAATGCGAGGTTGATAGTTCAAAGGAAAAAACAAATGAAAAAAAGTTTTGAATGTACTTCTATCTAATTATTCATATCACATTCAAGATTGAATTGTTGATAGTGAACAAACGAGAGACGAATTAAAGGAAGCAAATGGAGAATCAAACCAAGAAGATGCGATGACGTGTGAGGGTTCAAAAGATTAAATGGATGATTTGCTTATGGTTAGAGAGCTTGATGAATCTGATTTTGATTCTGAAGAAAAAGAAGTTAACATAGAGTTTGAATCCGACGAAGAACAATTCAATGAAGAATATGGAGAAGTAGAATTAGATGGTTAGAAAATTTACTTATTTGTTTTTGTTGTTGTTTCAATTTTACATATTTGCGTATGATTTTAAACAATTAAACATTTACAAATGTTTTAAATTAAAAATTTGAATCGTATTACATACATACACACACATATATAATAAATATATCTGCTTAGCTCGCCTAGTGCCTAGCGCTTTCTTGAACCTTGTTTATATGCTTAAGATGTGATTCAAGCGTAACAAGTTTGATGTTTGTGTTTATGTGAAAGAGACGATAGATAACTCATACCTATACTTGCTGATATAGGTAGACGACATGCTTGTGGTAGCAAAGGATAAAAGAGATATTATCAAACTGAAGAAGATGTTAAGTAATTAGTTTGACATGAAAGATATGAGCGTAACAAGTAAGATTTTGGGAATTGAGTTGAAAGAGACGGGAAGAACAAGGTGCTTACCTTTTGACAAGAGAGTTATCTGAAAAAGGTGATAAATCAATTTGGAATGAGTCAAACAAAATTTTGTAGTTACTCCTTTTAGAAGTCAGTTCAAGTTAACCTCATTAATTGAAGAGCAAGAACTAGCATAAAAAGGTTATATGGAATTTGTTCTATATTTGTAATGTAATGGGAAATTTGATGTGTTCAATAATAAAAACTATGCATGATTTATCTTATTGTATTGGAATGGTGTCGTTTCATGATCAACCCATGTAGACAACATTGGGAGGATGTGAAATGAATTTTCAGATATATCGAGTGAACATAGAAGGTTGGCTTAAAGTTCACATATAATTCTGGTGCAAGATTACATGGTTTCTATAATGCAGATTATGCATCTGATCTTGAAAGAAAAATGTTTATCTGCAGTTTTGTTTTCACTGTAGGTGAAAATATGGTTAGCTGGAAATCCAATCTCAAACATGTGGTCTCTTTATTAACCTTAAAGTCAAAATATATGGCTTTCATATAAGCTATTTAGGGGACAATTTGGATGAAACATGTGCTGAAAGAATTGAGTTTTTAGTAAGAATTTGCATTTGTTTGGTGTAACTCGCAAAATGCAATATGCCTAGCTAAGAACGATGTTCATCATAAAAGGACCAAACACATTGATGTCAGATTGCATTTCATCTGAGAAATTGTTTAGAGGGGTTGATTCAAGTAAGAAAAGTGTATACTAAAGATAATCCAACCGACATTTTTACCAAGATGTTACCAACATATAAACTTCAACAAACCCTATTGTCGTTGAATGCCACTGATGTATAACTCACTGGGATTAGGAAGATTTAGTTTTTGGATATTCTCATGACGACTTCACCCTTTGCAAAGATGGAGATTTTGGTTTGGTTGTTGTAGGTGACGTTTTGGTTGTTGCATGTAAAGCTTTAAATGCTTCAGGTGAAGCAACAGTTGTTGTAAGTGTATCTTCTGTGTAATGTTTTTATAGAGATGGTCTGTTTAAGCCAAGTTTTATTATTTCCATTTTAATGTTAAGTAAACTTGGTTTTCACAAATTGGAGGTCATCTTGTTTCTTAGTTAATTGGTTGTTAGTCATTTTGGTTCTCTCTCATGTTATATAAAAACATAGCAATGGAGGTGATGGAGAAGATGAGATCTTGAAAAGTCTTGCGACTCTTAGATTGTTGTTATCGTAATCGGAAACCAAAATGAATAGAGATCCTGATTATTCCCCGAGATGTAGGAATGATCAAATCGATCATTCTGAACTCATAAATTGAGCGTCTGTTGATTTTTTTCGTTTTCCTTTTGCAATTGAGAGTTGGCTAAATTGTTTGTGTTTCATTTGTCTTTCGTTCTCGGATTGCTTACGAGATTTAGGTTCAAATCGAAAAGATTATTCTCACAATTAAATGTTTGGGTTTTAAATCAAAAAGTTGGTTAAAAATTAAAAATTGTTGAAACCATATACATAAATACATGTTTAATGTTTTAATCATTGTAATAAATACAATATCAAAATTTATTTGGTACATTTTATTTCTCTAGTCTTCTTATTTGAATAATTTTTTATGTTGCATCTTTTGTTGTTATATGTATGTTTGAAAATCGAATCTAAACGATATAAAAATATTATTTATATTAATTTGAAATATATATATTTTGGGTTTTAAATCAAAAAGTTGGTTAAAAATTAAAAATTGTTGAAACCATATACATAAATACATGTTTAATGTTTTAATCATTGTAATAAATACAATATCAAAATTTATTTGGTACATTTTATTTCTCTAGTCTTCTTATTTGAATAATTTTTTATGTTGCATCTTTTGTTGTTATATGTATGTTTGAAAATCGAATCTAAACGATATAAAAATATTATTTATATTAATTTGAAAATATATATATATAATTTAATAATTTAAATTTTTGAATTAATTTTAAATTAAATTAAATTCAAATCTATATATTAATAAGGCAAATTTGGTGTGGGTTCTGAGAGCTTCTCGCTTCTCAGACCTCCACCTCACCAACTTGCATTCATTTTCCACTCTTCCCACGATCTCTTCACCTTAACGTCCATCCTGCAAGAATTAAAGGCCATCCTACAAGAATTGAAGGCAATTTAGCAATTGCAGCCCTTTCATCGTCTTTCGTTGTCCCGTTGTTGTTCTTCGCCGTCGCAAACGGACTCGAGTTGGGTTGCACTTCCGCCCCAGAACCAGAGAGCTCTACGGGGGCTTCCTTAAGCCCTTCCAGCATGCTGACGGTTTTCTAGAGCCTCGCGCGCTCTCTTCCTCCCTAACGCTGCCTCACGCGCTCTCCGGTCGTCGTCGCCACAGATACCTTGGCGGCGCAGAGGAGGATGCCTGGGAATCGTTTATCGATTACTCCGCCTCCGTCGCTGCGAACAGAGAGGTCAAAGCACGCGAAACCGGCGCTATTCCGACAAGGCGGAGACAGATTCGAGGATGGTTTTGCGTCACCGGGGCATTGGGAGTGGGTCAAGTCAAGGACAAGCACTTAGAGCAAGAGCTCTGGTGAACGGTAAGCACCGGGGCATACGAGACGGCCCCTTTCTTCGGGTGGGAAAATTAAACCCCTTCGTTTTAGAGTTTCCCCTTTTGAATCAATGATTCCACTTCATAGTGCAATTGCTTCTGCACGTCTCCGGTCGAGTATCGTCGCAGATTCTTCCTGCTGGAGCTGGCTTTCTCAGGGTAAAATTCTCATTTCTTTTTCTTTTACGTTGTGCATTCTGTTTGCTTGTGAAATTCCTTTGACTTTAATGGTTGGTTTTATTGCTTATGCCTGCTTTTCTGCTATGTGAATTATTGAACAAGAGGGTTTTATCGGTATGCCATGTTTGGATATCTCTGCTAATGACAATAAGTAGATTAGGAAGAAAATAAAGTGAGAAAACGAATGTGTTTGTGATATGATTTCTACATTAGAGTCGTTAGGTGAATGAATTTCGAATATGTATAGTGTCGTATATTGGAAGTAGTATATCTTTGGTTATTCATGTTTGTTGATATTAGTGGTTGAACATGTTGCTCTGACTATGTTCTTCTACTTCCTCCAATAGGATTGGCTACTCCTTTGTGACACAATCTATTGGATCTAATCGGCGAAATGATCAGAATACAATACATTTATCATCAGTGAGTGAAAGAACACAAACTGTTTTCGAGTTTTTCGAGTTGTGGGCTTTGGCTGATGTATCATTGTCGTTTAAGGATCCATTGTACTGCTTTTATCTTCACCTCGATCCACATCGTTTCGTGATCGGATTTACGATAAAATCTCAAGACATTGTTGCTCTGTTTCCAGCTTTCTAAGTACTGAGTTGTTTAAGTCAGACATAATAGAAGTAGGAAACTCATTGTCAAATCAAGCATATGCTTTCTCTGTAAGGAGCTTCAAAGGGGATCCTTCAAAAAGTAGATGCTGCAGGGACTACTTCTGACCTTTACATGGCTTACAAAGGGCCTGAGGAAAAGAAAGAGACAACAACACCTCTTGAGAGCACAGATGTCGATGATAATTCAAACTCTAAACTAATACATGTCCATGGACATCAAGTTGTTGCTGAAATGCCAAGGCAGTTGAACAGATGAAAAACGAGCCAGAAGACTGGGAGGATGCTGCTGATGTCTCCACGCCAAATATAGAAACTGCAGGTTATGGTGCACATGCAGAGAGAGGAGCCTACCTCAATGGTAGTTATGAGAACATGGAAAAGAAGTACTCCTGTGACTTCCTTTATAAGTTTGCTGACCAGTGTATTGCTCTTCCTGACTTCCTTTATAAGTTTGCTAACCAATGTACTGCTCTTCCTAAGGGATTTGAGAGAACGCCTGATACTGCAGATCTCTTGATCAATGCAAATGCGGGTGTATCTCATCTTGAACGTGATTCCTATGGTGCCCATGGACAGGTTCCATCACCATCATGGGTCGCCGCAAGCAAGTCCTCAACGCCGTTGTCTCTTCTCTTCGATCCCTTCGTATTCTGGTCTCATCTTCGCATCGATCTTTGAACATTCTGCTACTTCTGTAGTTTTCTTATTTCTCCATTTGTTCATGGTGTGAAGGTGGTTGGGTTGAAGGTGATGTTCGTAAGCAAGAGGACGCAGGAAGAGTCGTTGAATCCACTTATGAGCATTTCGACAAGATTTCCATTCCCGTCACCGCTGCAACTGGAAATTTCCTTTTCTCCGCCGAAGATTTGTCTCCCAACGGCTTCCGAACAGGTATCTTATCATTAATTCCACAGTTCCTCTATTGCATTTGTTGTACAAGACTAAATTGTTGCTTTGTATTCTATGGTAATTGAAAACCTAGAGCTTATGCTTATGCATTCTATGGTAATTAAATCTTTTCTTTGAAAGTTCATATGGCCATGGCTTTAGCGTAGGGCTTAGTTTCTTCCATGGCCTTCACAGACCTATCACATTTTATATGCGTTGCTTCAGAATTCTGTTTGTCCCCGAGTTCTCAGGCGGTCACTCAAACTCCAAGATTATGTAAGGATAATTCTTTCATTCCATTTTCTCCATTCATTTCCTTCCTTTCCGTCCTTCTCTTTTTCAGTGACTTTCATCTTCTCCGACTTTCCGTTATTCTTTATGAAGAAATATGAGGTTGGTAAAGTGGGTGGTGAAGAAGAGGCAAAGCAAAGGCAGTTGAAGGGCATCTTAAACAAGCTGACCCCTCAAAACTTTGAAAAACTATTTGAACAAGTAAAAAGTGTTAACATCGAAAATATTGTTACACTTACGGGTGTCATTTCACAGATATTTGACAAAGCTTTAATGGAGTCCACATTCTGTGCGATGCATGCAAATTTTCTGTCTGCATCTGTCTAATGAGTTGCCTGATTTTTCTGAGAACGATGAAAAGATAACCTTCAAAAGATCGCTTCTCAACAAATGCCAAGAAGAGTTTGAAGGTGGGGTAATTGAAGAAGAGGAAGCTAGCAGAGCGGAAGAAGGACATGTAAAACAGACTGAGGAGGAAAGAGAAGAAAAGAGGCTCAAGGCTCGACGGAGAATGCTGGGTAACATCAGACTAATCGGTGAATTGTACAAGGAAGGGATGTTGACTGAGAAAATCATGCATGAATGTATCAAGAAGTTGCTTGGATATTATGAGGATCCAGATGAGGAGAATATTGAGGCTTTGTGTAAATTGATGAGCACAATATGAGGGATAATCGATCGTCCCAAAGTGAAGGCCACTATAAATGCTTATTTCCAGAAAATGACATTGCTTTCTGACAAACAAGAGCTTTCATCCAGAGTGAGGTTCATGTTGAGGGACGCCATTGATCTAAGAAAGAATAAATGGCAGCAAAGAAGGAAAGTCGAAGGCCCAGAGAAAATTGAGGAAGTGCACAGAGATGCTGCTCAAGAGCGTCTGATTCAATCTAACAAGCTTACACGTGGGCCTTCCATCAATTCTTCAATTAGAAAGGCTCCTGACTTTAGTCCAAGAGGAGGCATGCTGCCATCTCTAGGTGCCCAAATCGGAAACTTTCATGGGTTACCCTAATTTCGTGGTTTTGGTAATCAGGATATGCGAGTTGAGGTGAGGTCAGTTCACGAGGCCAGGACAGTTCCAATGCCTCAAAGGACCTTAGGGGAGGAGTCTATTACCTTGGGTCCCCAAGGTAATCTTGGTCAAAGAATTTCTTTTAGAAGACCAGCAGTAGCATCAAATGCTTCACCGACTGATATTTTTCCATCCAGTGGAGATTTAAGACGAGGACCTCCTGGTGTGAATGGTTTTGATCCACATAGACCTATAATCCTATAGCCATGTCACATTCAGTGTTTGTTAATGTTTAACTTTTTTAAATCTTGAATTAAATAATTGATTATTTTAGTGATAGGTTTTTCACACTGTAAATTGTGATTTTTGTATTTTTGTTTCTCTTTCAAATTGTATGGATTTTTCAAATTGCATGGATCTAAAGTTTTGTGATTATTATCATAAAGTATTTGTTTTATTAGGTATTTTTTTTTATTTAGCACAGTTTCAGTTGGTTGCTTAAAGTATTTGTTTTATTATCGTAAACACGACAATCTATATAAGCTTATACATATTGCGTTACATCCATCCAAACTTGTAAAAACATTCACAACTATCCCATTGATTTCACACACAATTATCATACTTTCGTTTTCATTCACAAACAATACCCTCTTAATTATTATCTATAATATTAATTCGTAATTTTATTTATTGGTAACAAAGTCCTTATAGCAAATATCAAAGCACAACCCCTCGCAAATTGCTGCATCGGGCTTTCGCCCATTTTATACCAAGAATCATTTTGTCACACAGTGAATCAGGTCTCCCATTTACACTAAGAAGACGACAATTCCCCATCCGTTCATGCTATGCAATGACTATACATAAAAGTCAGGGTCAAAGTTTGAATCAAATTGGATTGTATCTTCCCAAACCGGTTTTCAGCCACGGACAGTTGTACGTATGTTGCACTATCAAGAGTGACATCAGCCAATAGATTGTGTATTTTAGATATCATAAAGAAATCACACAATAATCGTTCATAACAAATGTTGTCTATGCAGAAATATTTAATAGACTACCAAATATATAAAGTCAACATAAAATCGTTTTCTTCACTCAACCAATTACTTACTAACGTATAGCGTTGTTCTTATCTTAATAACTGCTAGTTTTTTTCTTCCATTTAGGTTGTACGATCAGAAGCTATCTTACCATGTCATCACACAGAATCATCCATGAGCCACCAATTACAATAACGCATTGGTTTTAAAATGTTGGGAAGGTAATGTTTCTCCTAATAGCATGATTTAAGAATAACATTGATCCTCATATTCACTAATTTATATTGTGATGCATTTCATTCAATACTTTGTCATTTACGACCATTAAAATGTTTTAATCTTTTTCATTGAACTAATGCATAACATTTATATACATTTTTAAAATTACAATGATATATCTTCTCGCGTATCGCACGGGTATATACCTAATCAATTTAACGTAACGAGTCAGCAAAGATGACATCCATAGACTCTTGGTGATTAGGGTTTTTGTCGCGCGATTGTTTTTCCCGCCACCTCTCTCATATCCCTCTTATTAAGGTAATTGTCTGGGCCTCAGACAAACCCAATGGGCCCTTAAATGGGCCTGTGATCATTTTTAAATACGACACCGTTTTATTGTCCCAGGTAAAATAAATTTCCTAACTGTCTTCGAATTTTTTTTAAATAATAAAAAAGTAGGGAAAAGCGCAGAGAAAAAAAACACTGATTTGTTGCTCTTCGATACGAACTAAGTTCCAAGTGTTTGTTTTTTTCTTTCTTCTCCTTCGTCGTCCTCGTTACTTCCGCCGAACACTCTTCCTCAAAGCTCTCTCTGTTTGACCTTCAACCACCGCACCAGCCTCACGACATCACTTCTTGTCTGTCTACCTTACGCTTTACTTGTCGGTTTTCGTTGATCCTTGTCGGCCGAAGCGGAAATGGCTCAGGTCGTGGTTACTAGATCAATTCAGGGCACGCTTTTCTGCTCTTCTCGTGGATCTGCGTCTGAGAGACCAGAGAAGCTTCTGAAACCCGCGAGCTTTGCGTGTAAGGTTTTGGAGAGCGAAGAAAAGAGGAGAGAAAGAGCCGCTGTACGGAACACAAAAGTGAATGCTGTTGTGAGATCCGCTCGTGTCGAGGCTGATGTTATTCCGGTGTCCCCGGAGGACATCCCGCAGGTTGTTTTCTTCTTGATTTTTGATGCTTGTTTTTGGCTTATGTTTGGTCCCTTAGAAAGCTAGAGTACCAATTGGTCATTATACGTACGAATCGTTCTTTGAACTGTGACAATGGAAGTGACCCTTTTCCTTTTTACCTTTGGAATGATTATTAGAGGGAGGAGCAATTGGAGAGGTTATTGGAAATGCAGCAATGTGGTGACACTTCAATTGGAATGTGGTCTAAGCCGATGGTGCGAAGGAAGACAAAGATCGTTTGCACCATTGGTCCTTCCACAAATACAAGGGAAATGATATGGAAGTTAGCTGAATCTGGGATGAATGTTGCTCGGTTGAACATGTCTCATGGTGACCATTCATCACATAAGAAGGTTATTGATTTGGTTAAAGAGTATAATGCTCAGTCTAAAGACAACACCATAGCAATCATGCTTGACACCAAGGTGTGTTTTGTTTCAGATCAATCCGATTCTTGATTATTGCTCTATGTATAACAAATAGTTTCATTGGTAATAATAGGGCCCTGAGGTTAGAAGTGGAGATTTACCACAACCAATAATGTTGAACATGGGTCAAGAATTCACTTTTACGATTCAGAGAGGCGTCAGCACACCGGATTGTGTCAGTGTTAACTATGATGATTTTGTGAATGACGTCGAAGTGGGTGATATGCTTCTCGTGGATGGTATGATGTAAAATGGATAATCAATCTCTTTTGTGTGTCTCTCAAAAGGGTTTCTTTCTGAGACAAATGTGATTGGTTAGATTCAAATAAAGAACCCTTGATAATGAAATCAAGACAGGCTGATAGCTCTTGTCCTAATGATGTAGGTGGAATGATGTCATTCTTAGTGAAGTCTAAGACTGAGGATTCAGTCAAATGTGAAGTTATTGATGGAGGTGAACTTAAGTCAAGGAGACATTTGAATGTCAGAGGCAAAAGTGCAACTTTACCTTCTATCACTGGTCAGACTTTTTATACACTTAATGAGAAATTTAGGGTCTCTTGGGTGGAAATATAATGGTTTGTCTTCCTGCAGAAAAGGATTGGGAGGATATCAAATTTGGAGTGGATAACAAAGTTGACTTTTATGCTGTTTCCTTTGTTAAAGATGCACAAGTTGTACATGAATTGAAGAATTATCTTGAAAGTAAGTCTATAAAAAAGATTCTCCTAAACGAATGTGTTAAAACATTTTTGTTCATTATTGTCCAAATTCCTCTTGTAATGATATTTTTTTTCAAATAATTGACAGGTTGTGGTGCTGATATACATGTAATCGTGAAAATCGAAAGTGCAGACTCGATACCTAATTTGCATTCGATTATCACAGCATCAGATGGGGTGATCTTTTTCATATATTTCAATTTTCGTTTTTTTTTCCTCGCTTTTGTACCTTACCGCGTGAAATCTGCTTCTGAAATTTCAATTAATTGCTTCTGGTTTACAGGCAATGGTTGCTAGAGGTGATCTTGGTGCAGAGCTTCCTATTGAAGAAGTTCCAATTCTTCAGGTAAATCTCGAATCACATTCATTATCAACCAGTGATCAGTTTTTCAGAGCCTAAAAACTTGTGAAATTACGTTCCAATGCTCGACGTATAGGGCGAGATTATTACATTATGCCGTAGCATGGGAAAAGCTGTCATAGTTGCAACAAATATGCTGGAGAGTATGATTGTTCATCCAACCCCAACACGCGCAGAGGTCTCAGACATTGCCATTGCTGTTAGAGAAGGTGCTGATGCAGTGATGCTTTCTGGAGAAACTGCTCATGGGAAGTAAGTGATAGACTTTTTCTTATCATTTAACGTAGGAGTGGGCTTTTCGGGTTACCCGGACCGACCCAACCCGAAAAACCCAATCCGTGAGATAAACGGGTTCTGTAGAAAACCCATATGGGTTCAAAATCTAAAACCCAAATGTGTTCGGGTCGGTCCGGGTTGGGTTCGGGAGAACCCGAGGAGTCCGAAAAAAACCCTTACCCTTCTAACCTAATTTTTGTATGTTAAATTTGGAACCCAAATTACCCGTTTAAACCCGAATTACCCATTTAAACCCGAATTACCCGTTTAAAACCCGAATTATCCGTTTAAACCCGAATTACCCTTACTTAAATAACCCGAAGAACCCGAGAACCCGAAAGAACCCAAATACAATTCGGGTTTTTTTGGGTTCAATGTTTCAAAACCCGAACAACCCGAACCCAACCTGAAACCCGAGAAACCCGTCCCGAAAACCCGAGAAACCCGTCCCGAAAACCAAATGGGTTTTTTTGGGTTCAATTTTTTAGAACCCGATGAACCCGTCCCGAAACCCGAAACGCCCACCCCTAATTTAATGATTTAGCTTATCGCGGGTTTATTTCAATGCATAAGAAATTTCATATCCTTCCAGGTTCCCACTGAAAGCTGTGAAAGTGATGCACACAGTGGCTTTGCGGACAGAAGCAACCCTTGCTGGTGGTGAAATGCCACCTAATCTTGGCCAAGCCTTCAAGGTATACTGCAAATTATTTCTCTCGATCGATATTTTTGTTATAAATCTGCTAATGGAACCCGTTTGATCTCCAGAATCATACGAGTGAGATGTTTGCATATCACGCAACCATGATGTCAAACACTCTTGGAACATCAACTGTTGTCTTTACTAGAACTGGTTTCATGGCCATACTATTAAGCCATTATCGACCTTCTGGCACGATTTTTGCCTTCACTAATGAGTGAGTTTCGTATTCCTTTTCAAACAATCATCATCTTTCTGCATCCATTGGTGTTCGTTTGAAAACAAATATCGATCTTCTGTTTTGTTTTGAGTTGGATGAGCACAAATCATGAATATTTTGAAACAAGAAGTAAATATATCCAATCTAAAGTCTGAATTTATTATTCATACGATGTTAATGGTAACAATTTACTTCTGATTCCGTAATTTTAATTGATTGTGTAGGAAAAAGATACAACAAAGATTAGCGTTGTATCAAGGAGTTTGTCCCATTTACATGCAATTTACAGATGATGCTGAAGAAACCTTTGCAAAAGCTTTGGATTCGTTGGTGGTAAAATACTAATCTCTTTGGAACTTAAATCCTTTTGCTTCTAAATCACTCGTGCTCATCTTCATGGCTTCCGTCAGTCAAAACCATATGAATTCAGAGGTGACTCAGTCAAGAGCATTCGAACAGGGTCTCAATGAGTTTAGGGCCTATTATTTTCGAAAAAATAATTAAAATTTAGAATAATTTTATGTTAAAGGGTATAAAAAGGCCTATTTTGATTTTTTGACACAAGATTTCTTTTCTAGTGTTTTTTTAGTTGAGCCGGCCCTGTATGAATTGATGCATCAATCATGACAAGTATAAGTAGAGACACCGGGAAGCCTTTTGGTATTGTTTGATGGGTTTGGTAGTATATCTTATGTTATAGAAATATGAATCATTTATATATATACATATATATGATACATATATACGATTAGCCTTTTGGTATTGTTTGATGGGTTTGTTAGTATATCTTATGTTGTATTACCTTTCATCATTGACTTATATATGTATATATATATACATATATATATGATATTAGATTATCATAAAATCTTGAACTATGTTCTTGAAACAGAAGCTAGGAATGGTGAAGAAAGGAGAGGAAATAGCAATAGTGCAAAGCGGGAGGCAGCCGATATGGCGATCACAATCGACACACAATATTCAAGTCCGTAAGGTCTAAGGCTCCCAAGGATCATTTAATCAGTAACGTTATTCTCTTTATAAAAGCTCTTTTAGTTTCGTTTTTCCTATCTGAATTCTTCTTTGAACGTTGTGTTGATTTTGGCCTATCGCCCCATGATTTGGTTGAAAATTTGTACGTTAGAGTTTTAGTTTTGGGTCCATCTAACATTTGAAGCTGTTTGTCAACGTTGCATTGATTTGATATACCATATATATATATATATACGTATTATATATATTATCTATACAAATTATATATATATGCACGTCAGTATTAAGTATAATAAATAATTATATCATATTCATATATATTATGCTTTATATTTTGTAATATATATGTTTCGATTAATAATTAATTTTTAACATTGATAATGATAATGATTATATATGTATTATTAATATTATATAATCTACGTACATAGATATACGTACCCTGCTTATATATATATTGTGTACATAATATATACATAGGCACATTAATATAATAAATAATTACATTATGTACATTTATATATCGATTGATAATTTTTATTACGTTATCAAGATTGTTTTAATTAATGGAAATATATATATATATATTATATTATATTATATGTTATTTTCCAATCGATTTTGGTTTTGATGTGAAATAATGTACTATTTATAATGACAACGTGGACTAAATATCGGTAATAATATATTATACTACATGATTTTCTGGTTAAGTCATCAATCAATAATATTTATATGTTGTTAAGTGTTACGAGGATAGGTTGTGCCACCCATAATACTATATGATTTCGATGTTCAGTCACCAATCTATAATATTAATGTATATTTTATTTCTTGTTTATTATTGTTATAAAGTTGGTTATGTCATCCATTTATTTTGCGTTATATTTATTTTATTTTGCTATGTCTTAATGTTTGATATTAAAATGGATCTGAAAGATAAAAAGCTCATTGACACGATCAACAAATAAAATAATTCCTCTGAAGTGGAAAAACAAAGTCATGATCTTTTTACGCCATTATATTGTCACTAGATTAAAAAATAAATATCTAACAAAAAAAAATTCACAGATCTGTGGGAGTCTTTTAAAGATCTATTTGATCACCAATAATATGTGATCATTCCAAAGATAAAGAATGATTGGCTAAATTTGAGATTCTAGGATTATAAGTTCGTGGACGAATATCATTTTGCGATTTTAGAAATAATCTCCAGAATAAAATTATTTGGAGAAAAGATAAGCGACTATGATAAATTGAAGAAGAAATTATCGACATTCCATGCGGATAATATCATTTTAAAACAATAATATCACATAAAGGATTTCAAAAACTATCCGAGTTGTTACAGCTTCTTCTCGTTGCAGAACAACAAAACGAGTTATTAATGAAAAATCATCATGTTCGTCCCACTAGTTATGCATCGTCCTATGAAACGAACGCAACTTCGTCGAATTATAACTATTGGCATGACGGTGGATATGTGCGTGATCGTGGTCGAGGCTATGAACGTGGTCGCGATCGTGGTCATAGATATGGTCATAGATATAATTTCCATCATGGAGATAATAAAGAACGGATTATCGAGTGACTGAAAATGAAAATGTGACTAAAAAAATAGAAAGATACAACATGTTATCGATGCGATATGAATGAATGTTGGTCTCAAGTGTGACGTATATCAAGACACTTTGTTGATTTATACCAGAAGTAATTAACGGATAAATGCAAAAAATTTCAAATGAACTTTGTCTCTCATGATCTCGATGATTTTCTTAGTGACGACAAGGGTGAAATGCACCTTGACATCGCATATTTTGTGTACCAACTTGACAATGAAAATGATAAAAGAATATCAGATAGCCATATAAATTTCTTTTGTTATTATTGTTTCATTTTAGGACTTAGCATGTTTTGTCATTTTCGAACGTATTTTTCTTTCACTATTTATTTTAAATTTTTTATCCAATTATCTTTTGTTGTAATATTTTGTTACACCTTTATATATTATATGCAACGTTTATTTCATAATTTTAGGTTTATCAATATCTTTATAGGATCAAAGTATGTAAAATATGTTACAATCATATATCAATGATGGAAACATATGTCTAACTGATTGTGCTACACACACAATATTAAAAGATAAAAAGTATTTCTCCAAGTTTAGAATACATGAATCCAGTGTCAATACGATATCTGGAAGTGCAAACATAATTAAAGGATATGGAGAACCGAACTTTATAATGTTTGGAGGGACAAAATTTATTAAACAAAATGCCTTATTCTCACAATCCCAAAGAAATTTATTGAGTTATAAAGATATTTGTTAAAATGAATATCATGTTGAAAGTATGGGTGACAGAATACCCGCAAAATTTGTTTCATCTTAAACCCGCAAAAAATTTTAGAACCATGGATTCGGGTTCTAAAATTATGAGATCTAGGTTCGAGTTCGGATTTTAATAATACAAATACGAGTACCTGCGGGTATCCGAAATTTTAACAAAATTACCATTTTACCCATTCATACCCTTAAACCTAATATATTTATCTAACCCTATCCTAATAAATTTTATCTCTTACCCAGCCACCACCTCTTAATCTCTCGTTCCCTTCATTCTCTCCCATCTCCATCAACTTCTCTATTATGCCTCATCTGTCTCCTTTCTCGCGATCTAATCATCATCATTGTCGTTGCATCGTCTTTGCCTCTTCGTCATCGTTTGTTAGTGTCGTTCCTCTATTTTACTCTTGTCTTCGCATCTTCCGTCAAGGTCTCACCGGTTTCGTTCCTCTGTGTCAATATCTTCGACATATCGTTCCTATATCTTTTCAGCATCTCCTCTTTCAAGATCTATATCTCATACATCTCCTTCTCCATCTCCGTCTCTTCAACATCTCCTCCGTTTTGATCTTTTCGACGAAGTTCCTAACGTTTTTCCTCTTGTTCTTTGTCCGGATAGGTACTCGTGGGTTCAAAAATTTTGGTCTAGTTTTGCAAGTACCCGATATTTGAGTACCCGTATCATGTGGGTTCGAGTTTGCGTAGAGATTTTCATTACCGATGCAGGAAAGGTTTAGGTTTGAGTAACCAATTTTTGGTGAGTACCACGGGTGCCCACCCCTAGTTGAAACAATGAATGATGAAAATAATGAATATCTTTATATCATAACAATGATTTCTAGGAAGAAATATATTATTGAAAGATTAACAGTTTTATCCTCTTGATTATATTTCACAAAAAGGACAATGGTTTATTCATGTCATTTTCAACCCAAAGTATGAAGACATATTTATGATTTCACATGATCGATTGGGTCACCCTATTTCAATAATAATGCGGAGAATCATTGAGATATAACAATGATTGTGTTCCATGTCAGATCTTGTGAGGCTTATTTTCTTCCTCCTTCTAACGGTAGGAATTCATTCTCATTAAAATGACAATCAACAAAGCGAGTTGTGAACACATCACATGTTTGTGGTTCAAGATATCTAATGATAGATGGTGAATTATCACTACAAAAAAACACGTGTTTTCCAATGGACAAATCCGTTGGGAATTCCTCCTTCTAACGGAGTTGCAACGGATAATATCCTTTGCAAATTTGTAACGGATGACCAACAGATGACGCCATTGGAATTTTGTAATGGACGTCCGTTGAAACAATTTGTAACGGATGCTCGTTACAAAATTACAACAGACGACCGTTAAAATATTGTAATGGACATCCGTTACAAAGTTTTAACGGATGTCCGTTGCCGTCCAGGCGGGAAAAAAATAGCGGGATTTCAATATTTTCAACGGGCATCCCTTGGAAACTGGCGGGAAAGGACAACGGACATCAGTTACAAATTGGAGGGAAATGGCAACGGGCGTCCGTTGCCATTTGGCGGGAAAATCGTGTCTAACGGATGCACGTTATAAATTGCAACGGGCATCCACTGGAAAATTGTTAAAAAATAAAAAAAATAAAAAAATAAAAATAATTTACAAAAATAAAAGTTTTTAATTAAAAAAATAAAATTGTTTACAAAAACATTAATCTTAATTCTATTACATTTCATTTAATCATCTCCCCGGTCACCAGCATCTCTAGAAGACGTTGCATCCGAAACGATACCTGTTTCTTGTCGCGTGGGCTCGAGTTTCTCAAAGTTATGCTTCGAGATCCTCGATACGTCGTTGTTGCGTGTAGCTCTCTTAGACCGCGAGAGGTACCATCGTTGCGTCCTCGAAGATATCTTTTTGAAGTGCCCCGAGACCGTATAGACGCCCCTTATACGGTCTAACCGACTACAAGAAAAACAAAATTAGAGTTAGATACTTCATGTGTTTGCATCTTTTGCATGGACATAACATTGTCCCGCGTTCTTGACACAAATGTTGCATCGATGCAAAACTCATGAATTGCTCCAATCCGTGTAAGAATTCTTGTGTAATCTCTTAGGTTATAGGATCTTTTCTTCTATACATCCACTCTCTCGATCTATATATATCTCTATTTGAAGAATACAACATTTTGTTGAAAATATGTTTGTTTTTTATGGTTTGATGTAATCTTTGGTTTTGATCTAAATAGTGTTATTTTCAATGGACATCCGTTGGAAACCCCAACGGATGGCCGTTTCAAGTTCACGTGAATTTATTTACACTGGTAAACCTCGAAATTAAAAATTTCAACGGACATCCCTTGCAAATTATAACGGGCATATGTTAAAATTTTCTACGGATGCCCGTTAAACTTTTTTTCTCGGTGTCCCAACGGGCTTCCAACGGGCGGCGCCAACGGACGGTATTCGTTAACATTCCGTTAAAAATTGCGACGGATTGCAACGGACGGTATCCGTTAAACATCCGTTGACGGATTGCAACGTATGTATGCCCGTTGAAAGTTCTCGAACCGTTACAATCCGTTGCCATTTCTCATCAACGGACGGATCCGTTGCCCCGTCCGTTGGAAATGACGTGTTTTTTGTAGTGTATATCCAACATAAATTTCCAATATGTATTGTGGACCCATTTTTATCTGTTGTGGTGGAGCAATCGGAAAAAAAAATATTGTGGAACCAAATACTGAAAGATGAGATATATTTGGTTCTTGATCATCTAATTGCAATGAAGAATATTTATAATAAGAACTTGACATTATTTGAATTAGTGCTGCAACATGTAAAATGACATGTCTCGAAGCATAAATTGAGAGCTTCGTTTTCATTAGCAATGGTCGAGCAATAAGTTTGAGACATTTAATCAATGGCCCTATCATACCTTTTTTGTGTATGATAATGTGGCACCGGATGTTTAATCTCAATGCTAATCGATGTACAATAGTCATTGAAAGTTTGAGAAGTGAATTTATCAGCGTTATCAAGCCTTATTTTCTTAATAGGATGATTTGGAATTGAGCTCGTAATTTAGTTATTTGAAGAAGAAACCTCGTAAATACAACATTGCAGGTTGATAATAAATTATCGAAATGGTCCACTTGATGGATGAATAAGTCTACATATATCCCATATAACCGTTTTGAAAACGATGATGATTCATATCCAACTTTGACAAATGGTGGTCTTATTATCAATTTTCCTTGAGAATAAACACTACATGCGATTTCATGAGACTGAAATATATTATCATGTTTTAACGGATGACCATCGGAATTTTCAATGATTGTTCGCATCATAATTGAACCAGGATGACTCAATCAATCATGTCAAATCGTAGACATGTCTTTATACTTTGGGTTGAAAGTGATATATGATTCAATTATTCTTATTTTTGTGAAATATAATTCAGAGGATAAAGCTAGTAATATTTCCACAACATGTTTCTTTCTAAAAAACCATTGTCGTGATATAAAGATATCATGAATTTCATCATTCATTTTCAACATGATATCCATTTTGGCGAATATTTTGAAACTCGATAAGTTTATTTTGGATTGTGGAGAGAATAATGCATCATGTATAATGAATTTCATTCTTCCACATATTATAAAGTTTGCTTCTCCACATATCTCAATTATTTTTGCACTTCCAGATCGTATTGACACTAAATTCATGTATTCTTAACTTGAAGAAATATTTTTTTATCTTTCAATATTGTGTATGTCGTAACACAATCTGCTAGACGTATGTCTTTATCATTGATATTTGATCATAACATATTCTATGTTACTTTGATCCGATAAATATGTTGAGGAACCTGAAAATATGAAACAAACGTTACATATAATATATAAAGGTGTAGCACAATATTACAATAAAAGATAATGAAATAAAAATTTAAAAACAAATAGTGAAAGTATAACATCCGAAAATGACAAAACAAGCTAAGTCTTAAAATGAGACAATGATAACAAAAGAAATTCATGTCGATATCCCATTTTCTTTCATCATTTTCATTATTAGGTTGGTACACAAAATTTACAACGTCTAGGTGCATTACACCCTTGTCGTCGTCAAGGAAATCATCGAGATCATAAGAGACAAAGTTCGTTTGAACATTTTTGCATTTATATGTTAATGACTTATGGTATAAATCAATAAAGTATCTTGGTGTATGACGCACTTGAGACTAATGTTCATTCATACCGCATCGATAAAAAATTGTAGCTTTTCGCTTTTCAGTCACATTTTCAATTTCAGTCACTCGATGATCATTCCTTTTATTATCTCCATGGTGGATTGATTTGGCCTCTTCTTCTACCATATCTATGACCACGACTACGACCACGTCCACGGCCTCGACCACAATCATGCATATATCCACGTCCACGACCATGCCAATAGTTGTAATTCGACGAATTCAAGTTCGTTTCATAGAACAGTGCAGAAAACAGTGCAGAACCAGGGGGACGAGTATGATGATTTTTCATTAATAACTCGTTTTGTTGTTCTGCAATGGGGAGAAGCTATAACAACGCGCGATAGGTTTTGAGATCCTTTGCGTGATATTGTTGTTGTAAAATGAAATTATCCGCATGAAATGTCGATAATGTTTTTCTAACTTATTCATAGTCGCTTATCTTTTCTCCACACAATTCCATTCTGGAAATTATTTTGAACATCACATAATGCTATTCATCCACGGACTTATAATCCTGGAATCTCAAATTCAGCAAATCATTCTTTGTCTTTGGGAGGATCACATATTTTTGTGATCGAATAGATATTTAAGAGACTCCTACAAATCTGGCGGATCTTCTTTTGTTTGATATTCATTTTATAACCCATAGGCGATATAATGGCGTAAAAAGATCACGACTTTTGTTTTTTCCTCTTTAGAGGAATTATTTTCTTTGTCGATTGTGCCAATGAGTTTTTTCCTTTCAGATGCATTTTAGCATCAAACGTCCATGTAATGTAATTTTTTCCCGAGGCTTCAAATGTCGTGATTTTGAGATTTACCAGGTTCGACATGAAAATATGTTATTATTGAAGAAAGATAAACAAAAATAAGTTATGACATTGAAAGAAAATTTAAAAAATTATTATATAACAATTCAAGTGGTAAAGCCGTTTATATTTATAAATAATTCACTTTTGGATTGACTTAACCATTTAACAATTAAATAATAAAAACATAATTTAAATAAATAATAGGGTGATTTCTTTTCCTTCACATAAATAAAATAAGTAACAAAATAAAATAAATATAACGCAAAAAAATAGGTGACATAGTCACATACCTTTTTCATGCCACATTGCCCTATCTTGATTTTTCTTTTAGAAACTCTTTGTTGTTGTTCTACATTCACTTTCAATATCTTTCCTTGTTTTTATGCCCAAATGAAAATTGGGCATCCAGTTTATAAATGAGATTGATAGACAATGTTGCCTATATGGAAAATAGCTTTCGAGGTCGACCAATCTTAATTTTATTACAGGATTTACAAATGAATGTTGGGTTGGCCCTATCGAATGGCATGAATGGCATGCGAATCAATAAATCAGTTATTCGCAAGTATTCGTATCCGAATGCTAATTTAATATTATCAATTGATTCACCTTTCGTCATCGTTAAATCCAATTTAAGATTAGTTTCTTACAGAAATTCAAAAAAATGCAAGTTTTGCGTAGATAATCCATAGAAGAACTATCATCCTCAATTGCTATTATCAAAGTAATTGTGAGATATTACTATTATCAAAGTAAAAAATCGCATGTGATGGGATAAATAAGATGAGAGTAAGGAAGAATAAAAAGATAAAAAAGTTTTTTTTTCATAAACTCCGTCTGATACAAATTTGATTCTAAATCAGTTTAAAGGATATCATCTAAATTTACATTTCATAATTTTTAGATTTAAATATGGATAATCGGTATAGTCAATAATCCAAGATTTTGTATATAGAGATGATAAATATATAAAATATGAAAATATACAAAGATTTTGATAAAATATGAAAGGTAATGAATTATAAGTGTTTACAAGAAGAAGCTGTAAGGAGTGTTGGTTACTCCTCTTTGATTTGAGAAACCAACCACCAACCAAACCGATATATATATATTGATCTCTTCCCCCTCCCACTGTCACTCTCTCTCTCTCTTTCTACATTCAAGCTGAATCCATTTCTCTCGGATCCTCAAGATTTTTCTGAGCAGACATTGATTTCTTTTTTTCTCACCGAAGATCCAATCGAAATTTTCATTTTCTGGAAGCTGATTTTGGTGAAGCGTCTTTCGAGTGGTCAAATCGAGTTTAGGTCATTTGATTTCATCAGGAGTTGATCAGAGATCCAATTTCTTGCGATTTGGATCTCTTAGATTTTGGGTTTGAACTCTGAAGAATCAAGTACTCGGTTGACTAAAATGCAGAGGAAAGGATCGAGTAATAGAATATCAAGCTCACGAATCTCTTCTTTGTTGCTCTCCATGTTGGCCACTTTCGCTTCGTTCTACGTAGCCGGAAGGTTCGTGCTTAATCCCTGCTCTTCATGGACCGCAATTAGTTTTTCTTCCTCTTCTCATATTATATTCTTTTCATTGTTTGATGACAGGTTATGGCAAGAGTCTCAGACTAGGGTTCATCTCATTAAGGAGCTCGATAGAATAACCGGACAGGTTCGTGTTTGATGTTTTATTCATGTTTTTCATAGTTATAACTCAATATTGATACATGAATTGCATTTGATTCCGACATTTCTTCTGATCTAAGCATACTTCTCTCCAGTTTACGTGGGCTTTTACTATGTTGCCATACATAACAGATTAGGTTTACCATATTGTTGATTCGATGGAAGGCATGCTGTGCGACTACTTTGTTTGCAATCAGCGTCTTTGCAGCTTTCACCTTACAATGGAATATACTGACATTGTAAATTATGCTTTCGTTTTTAGGGAAAATCGGCCATATCTGTGGATGATACTTTGAAAATTATAGATTGCAGGTAAATTGGTACTTGGTATGGCTTGACGAAGCTTTCAGCAAATGTGCTGTTAATGTTAAGTTTCTCTATGGGCTTTATCATGTATGCTTTCTTTCTAGAGAACAGCAGAAGAAACTAGCAGCGCTTGAGATGGAACTGAGTGCGGCCAGGCAAGAGGGTTTTGCTTCAAAGAGGTTTGCAGATGCAGATGGAGCCCAAACTAAGAAAAGACCACTTGTGGTGATAGGTATAATGACAAATTTCGCCAACAGGAAGAAAAGGGATGCAGTTCGTCAAGCATGGATGGGAACAGGTAGAGGTTCTCTTGAACCCATGGTTTAGCCAAGCAGCTTGATAGCGAAAGGGTCTATTTAGACGATCTTGAAGCTTGACAGCGAAAGGGTCTATTTTTAGATGATCTTGAAGCTTGACAGCGAAAGGGTCTATTTTTAGACGATCTTGAAGCTTGACAGCGAAAGGGTCTATTTAGACGATCTTGAAACCTTGGGGAAAGTTTCTTTATGATACGGGAAAGCCATGTATATGGAGACGGTTAGCTATTTGGTAAATGTAAATGTCTTAGGGAATAGTTTGTATCATGTTGGTGTATGTGGCCCCTTGAAAGGTTGCACGTATTCTTTGCTTCATTTTGTTTCATTTCCGCTTGTTTAATACATCTATAATGGGGAGTTTGACCAGTTCTTTGTCACAGGTGCATCGTTGAAAAAGTTGGAAAATGAAAAGGGTGTGGTTGCACGATTTGTTATTGGAAGAAGGTGAAATTCCGTCTGCTGTATGCATATGATCATCATTAAGCTTTATTGGACTCATATTATTGATGTTAATTTTCTGTTATGCAGTGCAAATCAGGGGGACAGCATGGACAGTAATATTGATAATGAAAACAGTCAAACAAGTGACTTCATTACTCTTGTATGTGATCCTCACGGACTTGCCTTATCGATTTGTTTCTATACATTATTCGTTAGTTTACCTTATTGATTTGAGAACTTGACTACTTGATTTTACAGGATAATCTAGTGGAAGCCCCTGAGGAAGCTGCTAAGAAAGCAAAATTGTTCTTTGCTTATGCTGTAGAAAGATGGGATGCACAATTCTATGCAAAGGCCAATGACAATATCTATGTGAATATTGGTAAGTAATAGAGAGAAACCTTTCTTCTCATCACTATTAAGTGAACTTATATTTTCTGTGTCTGGCTTTTGCAATTTCTTGGCAACTGCAGACAGATAGGGGGCATGTTCTTTTGAAGATTTTTTTTGTTTGAGTTGAAAATTAGAGTTTAAGTCTTATATTAGAATCGAATTCAAAGTTGTTTGTTTGATAATTTCAAAATTAGAGTTTTGATTTAAATTTATAGTTTAGTTTTTTTGTTGATAAAACTTAGAGTTTGAGTTAAGATTTTTATAAAAAAAAGTATTAAAATATATAATAATATATGTAAAATAAATATAAATTAAACATATATAATATGAATTATACAATTTGAGATTTTTTTTAAAAGGTGTCACAATAATTTGGATATTTGGACTCAAAATCCGAGTTAAGACGTTGAAAATTTCAGCATCCAAAAAGTTACGACTTGAATTTTGTATTCAGACTTTGAATTAGAACTTCAAAATTAAATTTACCAAACGAATAGAAAATCTAACTTAACTCTGACTTAGAGTCTTGCAAAAGAACATGCCCAGAATCTCCTAGAAGTTACTGTCTTTACATATTTTGTGCCTATATAAATTTTGACATCTATAATTTTGAGTCCATTCGGATCGTTATTTATCACTGAGACATAAGGATTCTTGTGTATATCCTTTTTTTTTATCCAAATGGGAGAAGATTTTTTGGGTATAATAGATAGATAGATAGATAGAGCAAGGGATTGCTTTGTAATGTTCCCTTCTACTAAAACATCTTGGATTAGTAATTTTCGTTTAATGTAAACCATGGTTATCATCGTGTATCTCTTCAGATGTAAAATAATTTGGTTTTACGCAGATGCTCTAGGAAGTGCCCTTGCAACACATTCGGCGAATCCACGTGCTTACATCGGATGCATGAGATCGGGTGAAGTTTACTCAGAACCGTGAGTTTTCAACTAGAAATCCAACACCATTTAGCAAGAAAATATCAAGTAATGTGGCATATACTCAGTTCAATTTGGCTGTTGGCAGGAACCACAAATGGTACGAACCAGAATGGTGGAAATTTGGTGACAAGAAATCGTAAGTTAATTCGCCGATATATTCCTATAGATCACAGAAAACCCTCTGAAAATCAGGAAAGTAAGATTTTTATGTGATGTGTGATTGAGCAGATACTTCAGGTATGCTTCTGGGGAGATGTATGTAATCACCAACGCAATGGCAAGATTCATATCAGTCAATAGGTGAGTCCATTCACACATTCACACACACACACACACACATAGACAATAATGGGAATGAGATTAAAGTGGGGATTGTGTGATGAATGAAGGGACATTCTTCATTCATATGCTCATGATGATGTGAGCGCCGGTTCTTGGTTCATTGGAATTGATGTCAAACATATTGATGAAGGCAAGTTTTGTTGTTCCCCTTGGTCCACAGGTATACATACATCTCTCTCTCTCTCTCTCTCTCTTTATAGATATACATATATATATATATATGCATATTGATATGCTGGTTATATGTATTCAGTAATTCTTGAATCTCCTTTGCAGAGGCTATATGCTCAGGAGTTTGAATGACTAAAGACATTCACCACGGTGATTCTTTACTTAGTTTTTTTATGTCAGTCTGAATTTCCACGCCCACAATGTGAAAAATTAGCAATCTTAATCTTTCATTATGTGTTTTTCATTTAGAAAAAGGAACAATTTATACATGTAATCCATCTCTTTCTCAATGTATCAAATCAAGAGAAATTCTCTATAACTAAACAGGGTCATATCTTTTTAATCACGCCCCCAATGATTGCAACTGTGAATACTATGAGGAAGTAGGTAGCCATTAGAAAGAACCGTGGAGAAGGTGTGCTAATGCTTTGTCCGTATCGTTCTCATACATGAAAAGAGCATCAGCAACTGCGTTTGAAGCAAAGCCCATCTCCCGCAGCAACGAGAATCCATTGGCAAATTCCTGGACCTGAGACGTGCAAGAACCCGACGTTAATCATGAATTTACTATATTCAAATCCTTCCTCCCCGCAAGAATCAGCCTTTAACACGGTACTAATTCCCTTCTGCCATTGAATCCTTAAACAGAATTGTCTATTCCAATACATTGTAATTCCTATAAAAACCCCGTGGCCTCTCAGTTAGCCGTGAGATGAACTTGATCAATTCTGAACCGCAAGTTTATGTTATGATTCACAAGTCAATTAGAGGATCTTACATGGGTTGAAATAGACTCTTATGAGGGGTTTATACGGATCTTTATGCACCATCTCATATAAACTAGCTTTTGGCACGACTTCTTATCGGTTTATTCTAAATCCATGATATGCAGGAACGGATTCTCTCATCGTATAAACAAGCAAAAGGGAAAAAAGGGTTTCCGTTGCGTGAGTTTCTTTGGGGTTAAGTCTTAGAATTTGTAATGCTAGCAGATAACTCAGTGTAAAAGAATAGGCACCTTGGTGGGATTATCTCCATAGTTTGCAACTGCAATACTCACAGCTTCTCGGTTGAGCCCAGACGCTACATATTTTGTTACAACGGCATCTGAACGCTGCAATGTAAACCCATTTGCATTAGATGATTCATAGAATTTCACACCATATAGACCTCGTAGGATTAACAGTTCTATTCTACATTTTTATCAGATCAATCTTCCATAATATTATTACGATATTGCAAATGATTATTAGTTCTCTTTCTTTTATTGCTCATTTTCTAAACATTATAAACATCTTCTCCCTCAACCTCAAACGAACAAAGCACAATGGCGAATCCGTTTAGCCTAATTCTAAATCACTAACCTTTCCAGGAACTTTAACAGTAAGAACATGCGGGAGGATTCTATTTTGATGCACATAGACATAAAGGTCAGATGTAAATACGATCTCAAAGAAAATTTTGAAAATTATGAGTGAAATACCGATGAAGATGAAGATACTGGAGCTTTAGTCGACAAAATTTCCGTCCCAAATTTGCTCCAGTCTTGGCTTTCTTTCTCTGCCTCCGCCAGGACTTTCCTCTCAAGGCCAAAATCGAACTGAAAACTGCTCCGAGGAATATCTCCAACTCGAGGCAACATCTGAGGCTGCAAAATTACAAGCACACTTCAACACAGTCCACAACAATGCCCTACAACATCGATCTTGAAAATTATAACTCTTTCTCAACATGAGAGCGTGACAGCACTAGTCTAAAAGAAGAGACTTTTGTATATAAACTGTCAAATATGGGTTTGGACCTAACTAATCTCAAAAGCTAGCTTAAGAGTTTAGAATTGCACAATACCATATATATGAATCCAAAGTTTATATCCTAGACGATGTAGGACAACTTATCATAACACTCTCCTCACGCCCACGCCCAGGCCCAATCTTAGAGCGTGGACATCGCAATTGGAGTCCAACATCGGTATATACAAATCGGGACGAACCTTGGCTCTGATACTATGTCTGATACCATGTCAAATATGTCAAATATGAGTTTGGGCCTAACTAATTCCAAAAGCTAATTTAAAAGTTCAGGGTTCTCCAATACCATATATATATATATATATATATATATATATATATATATATATATATGAGTGTCAAGTTCATGTGTGAGGCAAGCTATCATAACATGAGAGCCTGACAGCCCTAGTCTAAAAGAAGAGGCCTTCGAATGTAAACAGATTCTAACAACGTTTACGTTGACAGAAATTCGCTTCAAGAGCTCTCCCATGTCTTTGTAGAGCTTGGAATTACGCTTTGGAAACAGACAAGCCATTCAACATGATTGATTGTTCATATAAAAATCAAACAATACAAATCTCACCGGTGGATTAATCCGATAATCTGGCTTTATGGTAACCTTAATCCCCAATCCAGCTGCAAAAACAAGCCATCCAACATCGAGCTATGCATCAGATACACATTGCACAAATTAAACCCACCAACAGAAAACACAACGATCAGAGGCTTTCAACGATAACCTAATTCGAGATCAGTTACACAAATCGCTCGAGGAACAGAAACATCATAATAGTGTAAACGAGAGAACAATCGAGATCAAGGTCAGACGTACAAGAGGTAGATGATGATGATGAAGAAGAGGAAGAAGGGTTATGGTGATAAGTCGAGTTTCGAGCCGGCGGAGGGAACAAGGAATTCGAGTGTCCTTGTTGACCGATAGTCGGGTATCCAGCGGGTCCATACATCGGAGACGGAGACGTCACGGCGGGTCCATACATAGAGTGATCGGAGGAGCCGTAGGGGGGACCGGACCTGTTCCTGAAGTCGTAATCCATTGACTTCGATCGAGGAAGACCAAGAGGAAGATGAATTTGCAGCTAATCGGAGAGAGAAACTTAGAATTCGTTCGACGCGTGGGAAGATTACTCCTGTTTGGATTCGTGAATATATATATATCCCTTTCAACATTTGATTTATCCTTTCACTATACATTCTTTTTCAAAGAAAAAACATTTACTATTCTTAAAATTCGAGATTATTGTTGTTGAAAAAATAAATTAATAATAATATGAGGATCGATAGTAAATATATATGTATATACGATATAAATATATGTATATTATAAATAAGTTTGTATATGTATATATAGATATTAATAATATGTGTATATATAGTATATATGATATATATGTATCATATATCTAATGAAAAAAAAAATATTTATCTAAAACTTGAATATGAGAGAATAAGAAGAGTTTTTTAGTTTGTAAGTTGTATATTGAAATGAATGATTTCATTGTCTATTTATTGAAAAATAAATATGACTCATCAATTCAAAAAAATCATAAATTCGATATGAAAGTTTATAAAAATTTTAGACATTCACATTTTATATCATTATAAATTTTTATAATTATAATATTTTTCTTTTAATGTCTAGTGACTTATTTCGTTAAAAACTTTATCATGGAAGATAAAATCATTATGAGAAAAAAGAGTGCAACCATAAAAATTCATCATCAATTTGTCAACTCTTTGTTTGTTCATAAGTTTCGAAGGTGATGCATCCCGATATTATGAATGTGGTTCTCAATGTTGAAGTAGGAAGTGTCTTTGTGAATAGATCGGCTACATTTTCGTTTGATCTGATGTAACCAACATAAAATTGTTTCTTCTTCTCAAGCTCTTGGGTATATGAGAAAAATTTTGGAGGGATGTGTTTTGTTCTTTCGCTTTTGATGTATCCTTTTTTTGTTTGAGCGACACATGATGTATTATCTTCATATAATATTGTTAGATCGATGTTAACCGATAATCTACATGTTTCTTGTAAATGTTGGGTTATAGCCCTAAGTCACACACATTCTTTAGTTGCTTTAGGGGGTGCAAAGATTTCGGTGTGATTTGAAGATGTTGCAACTAATGTTGGCTTCCGAGAGCATCATGATATCGTCGTACCTCCAATTGTATTCGTCTTGATATATGCATGGTCATGGTCGAGGCCGTGGACGTAGTCGCGGTCGTGGTCATGCATATGATAGAGGACGAGAGCGAAGCAATCCACCAACTAATTTCCATCATGGAGATAATAAAAGGAAGGGTTATTGAGTGTTTAAACATGAAATTATGACTAAAAAGCAAAAAGACAAAATATATAATCGATGCGGTTTAAATGGACATTAGTCTTAATTGCGTCGTACATCAAGACACATTGTTGATTTATAACAGAAGTCGCGAACAGATTAAGGAAAAGATGTTCAGATGAACTTTTTTTCTGATGATCTCGATGATTTTCTTGATGATGACAAGGGTGAAATACATCTAGACGTCGTAGATTTTGTAGACCAACCTAACAATGAAAAATAATGAAAAAATATGAGACATCGACATGAATTTATTTTTGTTATCATTGTCTCTTTTAAGATTTAGTTTGTTATCTTATTTTCGAATGTATTTTTTTGTGTTTGTTTTTAAGTTTTATTATATTATCTTTTGTTTTAATATTTATTAAACTTTTATAAATTATATGCAACTTTTGTTTCCTATTTTCAGGTTAATCAATATCTTTATATGACCAAATTAATATAGAATATGTTACAATCAAATATCAATGATGGAGATGTATATTTAGTGGATTGTGCTACAACGCACACAATATTGAAAGATATTCGCCAAAATGACTATCATGTTAAACAATGAATGATAAAATCGTGAATATCTTTATATCACGATAATGATTTCTAGAAAGAAACATATTGTGGAAAAGTTATACTTTATCCTCTGGATTATATTTCACAAAAAATAAGAATGGTTGAATCATATGTCACATTCAACCCAAAGTATCAAGACATGTTTAAGATTTAGTGCAATCTATTGGGTCACTCTGATTCAATAATGATGCAAAGAATTATTAAAAATTCTAATGGTCATCTGTAGATATTTTAATATCATGAGATCACTTGCACTGATTGTTCTCAAAGAAATTTGATAATAAGACCATATCATTGGACAAAGTTGGACATGAACCACCATCGTTTTTAGAACGAATACATGGGGATATATGTGGACCTATTCATCCACCAAGTGGATCATTTCGAAATTTTATGATATTAATCTATGCTTCAAGAAGATGATCACACGTTTTCTAATTATCAATCCGCAATGTTATATTTGTGTAGTTTTTTTTTTCAAATAACAAAACTATGAGCTCAATTCCTCGATAATCCTATTAAGAAAGTGAGGCTTGATAACGCTAGTGAATTCAGTTCTCGTGTTTTCAATGACTATTGTACATCGATTGGTATTGAGATTGAACATCTTGTACCACATGTTCATATACAAAATGATATGGCAAAGTCATTGATTAAACGTCTCTAATTTATTGCTCGACCATTGCTAATGAGAATAAAACTCCGAGTTTCTACTTGGGGACATACCATTTTACATGTTGCAGCACTAATTCAAATAAGGCCAAGTGTTTACCATAAATATTCTTCAATGCAATTAGAAAATGGTCAAGAACCAAATATATATTATCTTCAAATATTTGGTTGTGCAGTATATGTTCTGATTGCTCCTCCACAATGGACAAAAATAGGCACACAACGAAGATCGATGATTTATATTGGATATAATTCACAATCTATCATTAGATATATTAAACCACAAACGGATGATGTGTTCACATCTCGTTTTGTTTCCTTTTAATAAGAATGAATTCTCAACATGAGGAGGAAGAATAAAACAAGCCTCACAAGATTTAACATGAAAAACATAATCATTGTTATATATTGATCCTACTACAAAACAAGGAATCTGGAAGTACAAAATGTCATACACTTAGCAAATCGATTTTCATATGGGTTCAATGATATAACATGGGTGACAAAATCTATATATTGACTGCAAATTCACCTACTTAGTATAGTAATATCACAAGGTCATACGAGTGAAATAATTTCAAACGAGTCTACAACACATTTGAAGTATGGACGACCATTTCATTCTAAAGATAAAAATCCTCGAAAAATAAGAAGCTTGATAAAGATATTGATTCTCAAATAATAGAGAACATCTAAAAAGAAACAAACGAGGAAGAAGATCTTCAAAATGAAAATGATGAAATGATTTTGAGCATACAGAGAACAATGAGATTCCATTAAATATATCCACGATGAAAAGATTATAAGAATAGATAAAATAAATGATAATGATGGAATATTTTCGTTCTCTATATCCAAAAAAATTGAAAATGATAATGAAGATGTAGAACCAATGTCAGTACCAGAATGTCAAAAGAGATATGATTGGATAAAATTGAAAGAAGCTATAGAAATATAATTAAATTCATTAAATAAAAGAAAAGTATTTTGACTCATTGTTCAAACTCCTAATGGTGTTCAACCAGTTTGATGCAAATGGGTTTTTGTGCAAAAAGAGAAATGAACAATGAAGTCACAAGATATAAGGCACGTTTTTGTTAAAAAGAAAGGTCGTGTCCCGCTCTCCTCCGCGTCCCGAGCAGCGTCCTGCTCCTTTCCACGTCTCGAGCTGCATCCCACTCCTCTCCGCATCTCGCTCCTCTCCGTATCCCGGGCCACGTCCCGCTCTTCTCCACTCCTAAGCCGTATCCCGCGTCCCGTCCTCTCCTCATCTCGGGCCATGCTCGGCTCTTCTCCGCATCCCGAGCCGCATCCCGCATCCTGCGACCTGGTCAAGCCTATTTATGACCTCCGCGGTCTCCTATGCCTTGTTGACCGCTCCAAATCATGTATGTTACATCTAAACATGTGGCTTGCATGTGTACTTGTATATTCCTTGTTTTTCACCTTTTTTACTTCTATAATAGGTACCTTTAGTTATAATGAAATACATAAGAGAATACTTATTCTTATTCTCTCTGATTCTCTCGATCTTTCGCTCGCTCTTAGTCTTTATATCTTGCTTCCGCTGATTCATATTAGTTCTACAAATTCTATATGGTATCAGAGCGGTGATCGAATCTCTGAAAATGTTTTGATCAATTTTGTTTCCTTTGAAATATATTCTCTTTCAAAAATTTGTTTTCGGTCAAATTTTTTTAATCTTTCTTTGTTTTTGTTTCCCTTTATTTGCTAGGATCTCTTATCATGGACTCGACCAAAAGCATCTCAATCTCGTTCAATGGAAACAATTATTCGACTTGGACGAAGATTGTTAAGGCCAATCTTGGCATGCAATGTCTTTGGGGTTTTCGGATGTGAAATCGGTAGATTCAAGTGCCGGATTAGAAAAATGAGAACAAAATAAACTCACTATCTTGGTTGTTTTACAAAATTCCCTCGAATCTCATATACTTCGTACATATGGGCACATAGAGTCTCCTAAGGAGCTTTGGGATGAGCTGAAACAAGTGGCAATGAATCTAATCTTAGTCGTGTGTATGAAGTAACAAAAGACCTTAACAATCTAAGGAGAGAAAGCCTTTTAGCTAGGCTTTGGGTGATTTTAAGGAATTATGGTCTAAGAGCTTTGTTTATGATCTATTTGTAAAGTTTCATAAGCATGTTTTAACTCAATATGATGCTAAAATAAAATGTCTAAGGACTAAAAATGGTGGAGAGTATAGTAGTCTTCAGTGTCGCAGGTACCTTGAAGAACAAGGCATTACACACCAAACATCGTGTCCCTATACTCTGCAACAAAACGGAGTGGCCGAGAGGAAGAACAGGCACCTAATGGAAGTCTCGAGAACTATCATGTTCGATCGAGATGTTCCTAAAAGGTTTAGGTCCGATGCCGTCATGACCGCATGTCACATCATTAATAGAATTCCTACAAAGGTTCTAAAGGACAAATCACCTTATGAGGTATTAAACTCTACAAAACCTGATATTGAGTATTTTAGAACTTTCGATCGTGTGTGTTTCGTTCTTGTTCCTGACTCACAGCGAAACAAGTTGGAACTAAGGAGCACTAAAGCCATGTTCATCGGATACTCGGTAAGTCTAAAAGGTTTTGGTCCGATGCAGTCTCGCTGCTCTCCGCATCCCAAGCCGTGTCCCCCTTTTCTCTGCGTCTTGAGCCATGTTCTGTGTCCCGCATCCCACTCCTCTCCGCATCCCGAGCCGTATCCCATGTCCCGCTCCTCTCCTCGTCCCGAGCCCCGTCCCGTTCCTCTCCTCGTCACGAGCCGCGTCTCGCTCTTCTCCGCATCTGGAGCCGTGTCCCGTGTCTCGCATCCCGCATCTCGTGACCTGCGACCTGGTCAAGTTTATTTACGACATATGCGGTCTCCTATGCCTTGTTGACCGCTCCAGCTCATGCATGTTACATCTAAACTTGTGCCTTGCATATGTACTTGTATTTTCCTTGTTTTTCACCATTTCTACTTGTATAAATAGGTATCTTTAGTTCTAATGAAATACATAAGAGAATACTTATTCTTATTCTCTCGATCTTTCGATCCATCTTAGTCTTTATATCTTGCTTCCGCCGATTTATATTTGTTCTACAAATTCTACAGTTTTGTAGCATAAAGTTTTGTTCAGAAACTCAGAATTAATTATGAGGAAATATATTTCCCTGCTATGGATGCGATCACATTCATATAATTGATGAGTTTAATGACATCCAAAAATTTAGAAATGTGCCTTTTGGATGTGATTGCAACATATCTATATTGATCCTTTGATAATAATATATACATGAAAAATTACTAAAAAGGGTTAAAAATTTCGAAAACACCAAATGCAAAGCTTAAAGAAGTGTGTGAGATCAAATTACAACGATCTTTATATGGATGAAAATAATCTGGACGTATGTGGTACAATCTTCTAAGTAAAATTCTACTTAAAAGGAGATTTATAAATAATTTCACTTGTCCTTATGAATTTATCCAGAAAACATAAAATGGTTTTGTGATTATAGTTGTTTATGTGGGTAATTTAAATATAATTGAGACATAAAAAGAGATTGAGAATGCTTGGAATTATCTAAAAGAAGATTTTGAAATGAAAGAACTTGGACAAATCGATTTTTGCCTTGATTTACAGATAGAGCATCTAAAGAATAAAATATTTTTGCATCAATAAAATTACACAAAAAGAGTTTTAAAATGTTTTAACATGGATACAGAAAATCCTTTAAGCAATCCAATGGTTTGTAGATCTCTAAATGTTAAAAAATATCAATTTCATCTTTGTGAAGATAATGAAGAGATATTCGGACCAAAAGTATCATATATGAGTGTGATATGTGCCCTCTTGTTCCTAAAAAAATGTATTTGTCTTGATATATTGTTTACTACTAATATCTTGGCACGATATATTTCTTCTTTACATGTAGTCATTGGACAGGGATTAAACATATCTTTCGGTATTTATAAAGGATGATTGATTAGCAATATTTTATCCTAGGGACTCCAAACATGAGTTAGTTGATTTTGCAAAAGGAGTTTATTTGTCGGATCCTAATAAAGCTCGATCACAAACAGGATATGTACTCACAATTAGAGGCATAACGATATAATGGCATTCTTATAAACAAATATTAGTTAAAACACTTTCAAATCATGTTGAAGTCATCGCAAACTTCATGAAACAAGTAGAGAATGTGTGTGGCTCATAGATGTAACTCAACACATATAAGAAACATATAGATTGACGATTAATATGAACTGAACGATACTATATGAAGATAATGTTGTGTTTATTATTCAAACAAAATAAGGATACATCAAAAGCGAGAGAAAAAATCATATCCCTTCGAAAATTTTTCACATATACCCAAGAGCTCAAGAAGAGTAAATAAATTGATATTGATTAAATCCGATCAAGCAAAAATATAGCTGAGTTATTCACAAATGTTTTCTCTACTTTAATATTCAGAAACCACATTCATAATATCGGGATGTATCACTTGCAAAGATTGTGAATAAGGATACGATTGATAAATCAATGAGGAGTTTTAAGGATTGTACTTTTTATCTTAATAATGATTTTTAACCCAACAGGATTTTTTCACAATAAAATTCTCAATGAGACAGTCAAACTCATATTTGACATGGTATCAGATTCTGATTCGTTTCGATTTGAATATATTGATGTTGGGTATCCAATTGCGTTATCCACGCTCCAGCATTGAGTCTAGACGTGAGGAGAAATGTTGTGATAAATTATCTTACATTGGCCAGGACATGAACTTTGGTTTCATATATATGGTACTAATCTTAAAACTCTTGAACTAATTTTTGGGATTAGTTAGATACAAAATCATCTAAATTCAAATCCTACTGAATTTTCAACAAGATAAAAAAAATCCTACACTCGATTATACTGCACCTAAAGTCCAAACAAAGATCACATAATTGTATCAATAGGTGCTCATCAATTAGGACACTTGGAGCATAACAACGAAAGACAATCACAAAATTTGCGATGCCATTAGTTCCAAATGTTGGAGTATACCCTAGAGACCAATCATAAGTAGAGTGTATTTGGGGTTTTATTTGTGTATCATGACATTTTATTATTTATGGAATTTGTTATTTCATTCAGTTTATTTTTTGTATATTATAAGTGAATGCAATAACATCCATAGGATTATTGTTTTGGATATATTCGTAAATGACATCCTTAGTCGAGTATCATTGAAAATGAGGATATCAATGATGCATTGAGGCTAGTATGTGTTGAATTAATATGAGATATCAATTCAGCACATAGGTACATGTTAGAGAATATTGTACTGGATCGATCCTCCATGAGATTGCTGCATGGATTGTTATATTAGTGTCATAGGCAATTCTCATAGTGATGATGGTGTATGTGATCCTTTGACTTGAGATCATCAGAGATCTTGATGTAAGGGAAATGTGTACTTTGACACTGTTGAACGGCGCTCGTAATTGGGTGGACTTAAGAGGTAGTAATTGGGTACACTATTGACTTACGCAGCAAGATGTTAATTGATCGAGATATGATTTGTCCTTTCTATATAATAGGAGTGATGTTATGAGCTCCTTGATCGAGTGAGATTGTGAAATGCATGGTCATGCTCATATAATTTGATATGTGATATCAAATTTATTTGTTTTTGTACAATATACTTAGGAATCAAGAAACCTATGATTGAACTATACGAGTATGATGTCTTCCATGGCTCGTGCTCGATCAAGACATCAAAGACAAAAGGATCAGACTACATGATAACGTCAATCACGAGAATGGTTATGTCGAGTCGCAAACATTCTCGTTACTTGGGTAATAATGATGTGTTGCTAAACCTCGCTCATTATCTATGATATTAATCACTGCCAACTAACAAAGACCTATTGGGCACAAGAACGAATGAACTTTGATATTTTGGGCTAAGAATTGTGTTGAGCTTAAAATTTAAACTGGGCCCATGACTAACATTATTGGGCTTGAATTTGAATTAGGTTTGACAATGTGGAGTTCGAATTGGGCACATGGCCCATCGTTTGATTTGAATTGAGTTCGGATTGGACTCATTGCCCATCGACTCATATGACTTGATTTTGAAAATGGATCCATGACCCTTTTCTTAATCAAATATCAGATTAAGGTTAGGGTTAGCTGACACATTAAACATCTCAAATTCCCTATAAATACATGCTTAGGGTATCGAGAAGAAGATAGAAAAAAATAAGTAAAACACAAAAAACTAGAAATAAAATCTTTTTCGAGACTCTAAACTAGCACTCGATTTTTTCTTTCGTTCGTGTGGATATCAGTGGAGGCATGAATGATATGTTGTTACTTGTGATTCACAAGATCAAATTTTAAACGAAACAAAAACAAGATAACTTCTTTAAACCTTAATCAACATAATCTCCAAATAGATCTGAAAAATTGAAATTTTTTTCTTCTTCTTCCACTGCACGATCGCTTCGATTTTCGAACACCAAAACCATAGCCAATCACGAAATATGGACACACAAACACACGACGC
>CM071863.1:59940505-59977838 GCA_036759665.1 Gynandropsis gynandra
CGGAATTTTAGTGCCTCTTCCTTCACGGAGCGAAATTAGGCAAGTGGGAGTCAATGACGTGGCACCATATGGTTTGATCTCAATCTAGTGAATTTGAGCCGTTGGATTAGATGACTTTGACCATATACAAACCGACGTCGCTTCAGCGCAAATACACCGGCGCCACATGAATAAAGGGAAGGACCGCGTGATTTCTCATGATGCCGTACGAACAACGCAATGTCAGGCCCACATGAAATAATTAATTAAATAAATAAAAAAGAATAAGAATAAAGCGAATCCACCAATAAGAGCCAAAGAAAGTTCTTTTCCACCCTATTTATTGTGCTCGAGACCTACAGAATCAGAACTTCTTCTCTTCACCACCATTTCTGCATTTCTCAGTCGTCGTCTCTCACCTTCTAACGGAGAAAAAGGCACGAAGGAGAAAAAAACTCTTTTCTGGTATTTTTAGTTCGGATTCGTCGGAATATGTGTGGATTTGTGGATTTTTTTATCCGGGTATTGATTAATCTTTAGGTTGTGTTTGACCTTTAGATTGTTGAATATGGCGTCGAAGCGGATCTTGAAGGAATTGAAAGATTTGCAGAAGGATCCTCCTACTTCGTGCAGTGCAGGTACGGCGGATTTGAGTTATTTGTTTTATGTTTTGATTGTGACCATAATTTGCTTTGATCGAAAGTTCTGCTTGATCGTTATTTTGCTCGGATTTGCATGTATATGTAAGGTTTGGTGTCGATCTATTTCTAATTTGGATGGAATTATCTGTTCGTGTGATCGTATGTTCTTCCTTCCCGGTTTGTGTGATTCAGCTGCAAATGAACATGGAGTCCAGTGGGAGTTTCCTCAATGATCTGAATTGTTTGGTTTTTTTAAGTTATTGATGCATATCATTTGTTAATTTTGTGGGAATCTAATTTCGATCTTATCTTTGTGATTTGTTTGGATCTCTTTTTTTTTTGTCAATTACTCATGGAGCTTACAAATCGATCTTCCTTAACACTGATGCCCTGTGTTTCACTGTTCTTGAATCCGAATGGAATGTCTTAGTGATTTGGAATTGCTTGAAAATATTACAGGACCAGTGGCGGAAGACATGTTCCATTGGCAAGCGACAATCATGGGTCCGACAGATAGTCCATATGCAGGAGGTGTTTTCCTTGTAACCATCCATTTTCCTCCGGATTACCCTTTTAAGCCTCCTAAGGTAAATCAATTGGTTCTTTTTGGACTTTGTGGTAGCTTCATTTCATCACTTTACATATGTTATGACAATATACAGGTGGCCTTTAGGACAAAGGTATTCCATCCAAACATTAACAGTAACGGTAGCATTTGCCTTGACATCTTGAAGGAGCAGTGGAGTCCTGCTCTTACTATTTCCAAGGTTTGTTTTTTCACCATTTTTATTAGATTGTCAAATATGGGTTTGAGTCTAACTGAACCCTAAACTACCGAAAAAATTAAAGAGTAGATGACCAAGACGCTTTGGTGGAGTTTTAAAACTCTAAAGGACTTCCTATTTAATTCAAACGGTCTTCCAGGTACAACTGAATACAGACTCAGACTCAACATAAGACTCTACCCGTCTTGAATTCAAATTCCAAGTTTCAAACGTCACACACTCCATATGTGACCGCTTAAGATTATTTTCACAATAGCCTTAAGTTTTTGAATAACTCTACGAATCACTCACCCACAAACCCCTAAATACAATATCCAAGATTTTTTGCGTAAAAAGACTCACAATGTAAAAGAAACACTATTTCGGTTTCTCTGTTTAAGTTCACACTTCTCTCTAGACTTTTAGGCATACTCTTTTCTAATGGAGAAGTCTTAATTTCGTTCATAGAACTAGTACTCTTTTTATAGATGTCTTCTTGATGTGTTTGTTGCTAACAAATCTCCAATTTGTCGGTCTTTGATTTGTTTATTTTTTACCAATTCAAACATGAATCTTCAGCAAACCATTTAAGATCAAAATATTTTAACAGCTACGTTTAGGTCAAAACTTGAACAGAATTGCAAAGAGCCTAACTTTGAATAGGGATGTGATGGTATTGACATTTGGGATGAACATTGATTTCACTTCTAACAAGTGTTTTCCGAATTGGACAATGGCATTAGGTGTTGCTATCGATCTGCTCATTGTTAACGGATCCAAACCCTGATGACCCTTTGGTGCCAGAGATAGCTCATATGTATAAGACCGACAGGAACAAGTACGAGTCCACGGCACGCAGCTGGACTCAGAAGTATGCCATGGGCTGATCATCCATAAGGAGAAAACCCCTTATTCAACTCGATATAATTCGATTATTCTATCTCTCTATGTATGATTTATAAACTTCTCAGTCTTTTCCATTCGAAAAAAAAACCCGACCACAAGAAATTGTTCGAAAAAAAGGTCGATGATCTTTCATGGAACTAGAAACTGAAATGTGATGTATCTTCTGTGATGATGTTTTTGTTGTATGAGCGACCAAACTGTACTTTTACTACAAAGATACTGGTTTACTACTGAACCGGCCCAAATTTAATTCTTTATGGGCCCAAATAACCATTAAAGCCCATTAATACTTTACTTATAAAATTAGCCTAATCATTCTTTTAGTCTTATTATCCTCGATTTTGGTCTTCATTTTATTCTTCCTTCGATTTTTAGTTTTCATCATATTCTTCCCTTGAAAATCATGTTTTAGTTCTATTCCCCTCTTGATTTTGACCTCATCCTATTCCCCCCAATTATAAAAAATCTGCCCAAAACCCTTCGGATTTTGATCCAATTTTAACACAATTTTGATTTTAATTTTGACCCAATTTTGATTTTAATTTTGACTCAATTTTGATTTTAATTTTGATCCAAATATGACTCAATTTTGACTTAATTTTGATTCGATTTAATCCTAATTTGTACTTAATTTTGACAAAAAATTTTACTTAATTTTAACTCGAATTTTAACAATAAATCAAGTTAATTATTCAATTTAATATACTTACTTGATTTGATTTCAAATAAAATTAAGTACGGTTTTTTATTTGAACCCAATTTTAATCCAAAATCGAACCCAATTTTGACTCATTTTTAACCCAAAATCGATCCAATTTTGGCCCAAATTAAGATATCAATTTTGACTCGATTTAATCCGAATTTTTACTTAATTTTGACCCGATAAAATTAAGTATGGTTTTTATTTAATCCGTAATTTTAATCCAAAATCACCCCAATTTTGACTCAATTTTATTTAATTTTAATCCGATTTGTACTTAATTTTAACCCAAATCGATTCCAATTTTGACTCAATTTTAACCCAAAACGATCCGATTTTAACCCAAATTATGATCTCAATTTTGACTCGATTTAATCCGAATTGATTTTGGATTAAAATTAGTTTCAAGTAAAAAAACCGTATTTCATTTTATTTGAAATCAATTAAATCAAGTGAGTTGATTAAATTGAATAATTAACTTGATTTATTGTTAAAATTCGAGTTAAAATTAAGTACAAATTTTGGTCAAAATTAAGTATAAAGTGGGATTAAATCGAGTCAAAATTGAGTCAAAACTAGGTTAAAATTGAGTCATATTTGGGTCAAAATTAAAATCAAAATTTGGTCAAAATTAAAATCAATTTGACCTAATTTTGACTCAATTTAGACTTGATTTAATCCCAATCTATACTTAATTTAGATTAAATCGAATTTTCAATTTATACTTAACTCGTATTAAATCAGATTTTCAATTTATACTTAATTTGGATTAATTCGGATTAAATCGAGTCAAAATTGAGATCATAATTTGGGTTAAAAGTGGATCGGTTTTGGGTTAAAATTGAGTCGAAATTGGGGTCGATTTTGGGTTAAAATTAAGTACAAATTGGATTAAAATTAAGTAAAATTGAGTCAAAATTGGATCGATTTTGGGTTAAAATTAAGTACAAATTGGATTAAAATTAAGTAAAATTGAGTCAAAATTGGATCGATTTTGGGTTAAAATTACGGATTAAGTAAAAACCGTACTTAATTTTATCGGTTCAAAATTAAGTAAAAATTCGGATTAAATCGAATCAAAATTGATATCATAATTTGGGTCAAAATTGGATCGGTTTTGGGTTAAAATTGAGTCAAAATTGGGTTCGATTTTGGGTTAAACTTTGTTTCAAGTAAAAAAAATCGTACTTAATTTTATTCGAAATCAAATCAAGTAAGTCGATTAAATTGAATAATTAACTTGATTTATTGTTAAAATTCGAGTTAAAATTAATTAAAAATTTTGGTCAAATTAAGTACAAATTAGTATTAAATCGAGCCGAAATTAAGTCAAAATTGAGTCATATTTGGATCAAATTTAAAATCAAAATTGGGTCAAAATTGAGTCAAAATTGGGTCAAAATTAAAATCAAAATTGGGTCAAAATTAAAATCAAAATTAGTCCAAAATCGGAGGGGTTTAAAGCAGATTTCTTATCATTGAGGGGGAATAGAATGAAGTCAAAATCGAGGAAAATAGGACTAAGACATGATTTTCAAAGGGGGAATATGATGAAAACTGAAAATCGAGGGGAATAGAATGAAGAACAAAATTGATGGGGAAATAGGACTAAAGCATGATTTTTAAAAAGGGAATATGTTGTTTTTCTGTTATATAACTAGGCAGTGTATCCAAAGATATTTATTTGAGATCATTATTTAATTTAATAAAACTTTATTAATAAATATATACCATTAATTAATAGATTTATTTTATAAAAAATAGGTAATTAATTTTTTTTATCAATGATTATTAAAATCTTCATACACGAAATATAATTATAGAAAAATATATTTCAATTTGTTTGGAATGAAAATATATTATTGTAGACGCACATAGTATAAATAGGCAACCCTTGAAATTAACTTATCTAAACATTGGACTCTAGTTGGCCCAAACTGAATTCATCGTTCGCTTACGCAACAAAATAAATAAAAATCGTAATCTGACATACTTTTTTTAAATCATTCCGGATAACTAAATATGGGTACAAAATACGGTAAACAATTTAAAAGCTTTATGCAGTAATATATTTTCATTCCAAACAAAAATTTTCTTGTTTTTTTCCCTAACAATTAATATTTAATATATATATATATATATCAAAAAGTATTTAAATATATTACTTTTCTTATAAATCTTTCAAGTATTATATTTATTAACTAATAAATTTGTTAACATATATATGATGTTATAATAAATTGTTTCACATCGGTTAGGATATAAATTTTGGACTATTGTATATAATACTAGACAATCCTAAATTTTAGAATTAGTTAGACCCAAAGCTTATACTTAACATAATATTAGAACATGGTTCGTCTCGATTTGAATATATTGATGTTGGATCTTTGATTACGAAATCTATACTTCAGCACCAAAAATAAATGTAAGAGAGGGTGTTATAATAAATTGTCCACATCCACTTTGATATATAGTAGTATTAATTTTTTATATTTATCTTGATATTTTTTATTAGGATGAGAGAAAAATCAATATATATATATAAACTATTAAAGACAACACATATAACGCAAATATAAAAATAAAAAATTGTGTTTCACCGAACTATTTTTTATTCATGTATCAATCTCCAAGTACACTTGTTTCGTCTTACAATGCACTCGAGAATACCGGTTGATCATGAATATGACAACTTAAGTTTAAAAAAACACACGTTCTACAAGTGCTAGCAATCTCCACCACACACTCAAACAACTCTCCAATATCTTTTTCTCTCCCTAAGAGTATATCTCACAATTCACTCAATGCTTGGTTACTCTTTCAAGCTTTCAACTTTCTACTTTTATAGAGATCATTTTTAACTGCACTTGTCGAAATTACAGGAATATTTTATCCAAAATTTCAGCTCACCAAGTTGTTTCATGACCAAGTTAAATCTAATAAAATCTCAGCAATATTTGATCAAATCCAGTCCCCAAGACTCTCAACAACCTTTGATTAAGTCAATTAACTTAACACTCTCAACAACCTGAAACAAACACACAACAACCTTTCTAGTTAAATGCTATTTCAAACATTAACAATCTTCCCCTTTGAATTTTTGATCATGCAAACATAGACTTGTGCATGAAAATTTAAAAACATTAGTCAAACACAATCATAGTCAAGCACAATTATCACAGGTCACTAGGTTATTTATTTTGTCATGCTTCGATCATCATATATTCAATGCTAGAACCTCTATTTTCTCCCTCCGTTTATGTGATCAGATATTCAAAACCAATAAAACTTAGTCACGCATGTAAAATGAATCAATTTAAATATCGATCATTGATTTTCCTTGTATAGGATTCTACAACTCGATGTTCTTCCATATTTTTCTTTCATTTTTTTATTTCTTTTATCCCTAAAAATGTTCAGCAGCTCGTTCTTTTTTAACCACATTTAATAAAATCAAGGGCAAATACATAAGAAACAAGCATAAATTTTAGAGTTACATTTTTCGTTTATGTGTACTTAACCTATCATTGGGTTCACTCGACATTTTTTTGTGAGCCAACTTTTTTTTATAATTTTTTTCTTTTCTTTTTCTTTGTTATTTGCTTCTAAGATATTGTTTAGAGAAAAATTTTCTTCAAGTAACACATTTCTAGACTACCTTTTTGTAGGTATACTCTTATGTTCCATTTGAATCATAGCGAAGAATTTAAGCATGACTTAGCTTTGTGTCTTAGGACGTTACATAACTTGAATTTGAATGTCTTTCAACATAGACCCAAGCAAAATTCTCATAACAACCCCTTTTTAGAAATATAATCCTTTTATGAACCATCGAGCCAACCCTTTATTCTTTTACATCAAACATTGAATCTCAAAGAAAATATAAGTTTGCTAGCATATGTGTACTTCAATAAAGCTTAATCGACCTTGATAAACCAAGTACAAATAAACAGATCATTAGCTCCGAAAATCATTTTCACTTTTTTATATACATAGTCCTAATTTTATCTCAAGTCACTTTAAACAGTCATGACTAAGAAACATAATTGCTCAGGGTTCACAAACACTAAGTGATTATTCGAAACACGCATAATGATCCGAATCAAGAGGTTTTTATGAAGATGTCATTTAGTTGACGATCGATAGGCACTTATTCAATTTTCGTTTGTTTTCTTTTAACCTTTCCAAAAAATGATTTATTCTAACTTGTTTACCTACCTAAAATGGTTTGCACACATCAAGATTATCAAGACTTAGTTTAGGAATATCTCGAACAAAACTTGAATCAACAAATTTTACCAAAGTTTGATCATCTTTCGTCACTTTCAAACTCCTTTGTTAAGCTCTCCACGCATAGCAATTTTTTTATGATTGTTTACCTGAAAGAATACACTTTCCGTTAGAATTCATGATATGACATTCATTGTGTAAATTATACTTTGTAATCACTGTCACACAATTGAATGCCACAAAATTTGCATTTCCTTCTTCATTGCTTTCATCAGATTCTGAATTTGAATCTACGCATTCAATTCTAGTGTATCCAAATCCTTTATATTTGTATTAGCGGAGTTCACATAAATTCTTTAATGCATTTTCTCTTTTTAGAATGCTTGGACATTAAGATTTGATATGCCCAAATCCATTGCATTCGTGACATTATGCTCACGATTTTCCTTCTTTTCTCGGCACGTTCTCTTCAATATTTGTATGTTTCATTCCAATTCACTTTTTCATAAATTTTCCAAATTTCTTGGCTAACAATATCATATTATTTTCCAAGTTATTCATCCTCAAACTTTCTTCTGTTGCTTGGAGAATAAGTTCTTTTTATATACCCTTGTTGGTAGCATCTTGTTCAAGCTCAAAGCTCTAATTCATATGTAGCAAGAATTTCGACAATTTCTTTGAAACTTATTGTATCAGAATTTAGAGAGATATTCATCATGGCCTTCTGAACATGAAACTTTTTCGGTAAACACCTCAAAAAATTTTTGACCAACATTTTATCTTGTATGTTTGACCAAGTACACTTGCCTCATTGCATTCATCTTCCCACTGAATTCTTTTACACTTTTGTATTCATTCATCTCTAAATTTTCAAACTGATGTTCTAAGATATCAAGACGAGTTCTTTTAACATATGAGGTACCTTAATGAATGGTCTCCAATGTATCTCATGCTTCTTTTGCAGATTCACATCCTCGAATTTGTTTGAACTCATTGATGTCCACGGATGCAAAAATTGCTCCAAGTGCTTTAGCGTTGTATGTTGAATTTCGTTTATCGTTGGGCGTCCACTGATTAGATGATTTCTCCTTCAAATTTCCATGTTCATCAATCACCATGGGTGGACTCCATCTATTCTTCATAGCACTCCATGCATCCTCGTCAATCCTTCTGATATTTGCACAGATTTTCACTTTCCAATATCCATAATTAGATGCATTAAGCATAATCGACCTTCCAAAAAAAAATACATATCTCTTGGATTTTCCACGTTATCTTTAGGATCTCACACCAAAAAAAATAGATAGAATATCTAGCTTTGGTGACCTACTCTATTACCAATTGAAATTGTTAAAGACAACACATATAGCGGAAATATAAAAATAATGAATTGTGTTTCAACGAACTATTGTTTGTTATTCATGTATCAATCTCTAAGTACACTTGTTTCATCTTACAATGCACTTGAAAATACCGTAGTTAACTCCCCTGAGTTAGACCATGAATATGAAAACCTAAGTTCAAAAAACACACGCTTTACCAGTGCTAATAATTCCCGCCACACACTCAAGCAACTCTCCAAGGATCTTTTTCTGTCCCTAAAAATATATATCAAATTTACTTAATACTTGGTTACTCTTCCAAGCTTCCATCATCATTCTTTTATAGAGGTCGTTTTTAAATGCACTTGCCGAAATTACAGGAACACCTTATCCGAAATTTCAGCTCACCAAGTTGCTTCATGACCAAATCAAATCCAATAAACTCTCAACGACATTTGATGAAGTCTATTCCCCAAGACTCTCAACAACCTTTAATTAAGTCGATTATCTAAGACTCTCAACAATCTAAAACAAACATACAACAACATTTCTAATTAAATGTTATTTCAAACATTAACATATATTTCTATCAATTTGGCAAGAAGATTTTCCGAATGAAATTATAAAACTATTTGCTTATATGGTAATAAATTTTATTAAATATATTGTTTGATAATTATATTGATTCAAAATATTATGAAAAAAGGAAAGTTTATATATATATGATGAAATATCTTAGACAAGGAAAACCAAACAAATTGGAGCCCCGGTTTCCAAAGAAGTGGGAAGAAAAATATCACAGAAATCAATACTCTATAAAAAAAATTTATTGAATTATTCGTCAAAATTTTCGTCTGCGTTATAACTATCTCCTTTTTCTGAAAAAAAAAGGTAACAACGTTCACTTAAATTTGAATAATGTTTTAAAATATATTTGTTCAAAGGCATTTTGATATTGCTTTGGACATACCGAGGCTTCGCGGTCCATTCTAATTATTTTTACGTGTTTCCACGACTCGGGCACTATAGATATATATAATTATTAAATTGAATTATTTAGAACTATTATTTTTTCGGTTATCAAATATTTGATTCTTTTTTCTAAATACACTTCACATATCATTTGGTACTACTTGCCACGTGGAATTATCACACTAACATATCATTACTAATGTTGCATTGCAATTGAACACTTTTACGTGTATTTAATAACGTTTTGATTAGTCTGATTCTACATGTTTTTCTTGTTACTAATATGATTTTTCTTTTTAATTTGGTAAAATTGTATAGAAAATAGTGTATTTGAAAAAGGTACTTTTTAATGGTTTTAAAATTATTACAAATTTTATTTCAAAAAATTAATTGAATGAAACAGAAAAAATAGTTTTTACTTTAAATTTGTACTAAGGTACAGAAGTCACAATCAATTGTTTTCGCGGGACAATCCTGATTGGTGGAATTGCAGTCATCTACAAACTGTTGTGATTATGTTTTCTCACGATTATTAGCGATATTAAAACCGATTGGTGGAGTTGCAATCGCCCAACGAACGTATAATTTAAAAATCCGAAATTATGTTGCGTTACGTTTGTATTTCGGTGCATTTTTAATAAAATTACAAAAATACTCATCTATTATAATTTATATTAATCGTAAATATATATATAGTGTATATTTAAATATTTTAATAATTTTAAAATTTTAAAATTTATTTCAAATATTTGAAAATTATAATTAAAAACTAAATTAAAAAAATTAAACAAATTCTTTTATTAATAGTTGTTTATTTTGGTAATTTTGTTCAAAACGCAATCGTAATAGTTTTCTGTCATTCGCTCCTAGTCGTATCCCGCAAATACAACGTTTTTACCATTCAGACAAAATAAAACAAAAAATCGTCAATCGCTTATAGAAACACCGCCAAATGCAAACGGAATGTTTCCACCAGTCAAATCCGAAGAATTACTCGGAAATTACGTGTTACTATTTTAATTTAGCCAGACAAATTTTAAATATCTTTTAATAATTTAGATATTTTTCTCAATAAACTTAACCATTCTAAGTAAACCGGATGATTTATCTTAACCAAACCGGGTTTAAATAAACCTTCCCTAACGCATATATAACATAACCATAAATTACACCCATCACACGACCACTTGGAACACAAACTATTTAAAAACATTTCATAAAAATCTAACATAGATTTTTTTACTCTAAAGACCAAAATTATAACAAGTCTTAAATATCTCGGAATACTAAAGCATATAAAAATAATATAATAACTGAAATTACACGTGTCAGTGGTTACCCATATAAATAGAAATTCGTATTCTCCATAACTTATAAATTTTAAAATTTAACTATTATTATCATTATTAATTATTATTTTTAGTGACAGAGAGGTCGTGCTTACGAGAGCATGGTCCTGAAAACAGGGGTTATATTTATAATCGCTTAATTTTAATAATTAGATTAAGAATAAAATTTAATCAAGAAAGAGAAAAAAACATGCATTAGTGAAACAGCCTCAGTTTATACAGTCTTCTCTTCTATCACTAATCTCACTTTTTTTTTGTTTATTGTGAAAGAGAGAATCGTTAAGTTGGTGGTGCCATCCACTAATTAATGCCATTAATGACGATTAACTAATCATAATTATTGCCATTTATTATGTTCTTCGGACAGTTTCGAAACAAACCCTTTTTAGTTTTTTTTATTTTTCATGCGTTGGCGCCATTTAATCATAATTTGGTAGTTATATTATATGATTAAATATTTATTTCCATTACAAAAAAGAAAGCAATCGAAAGTAAATTACATTTTTGTTATAATTTGAGATAGAAAATTAGTATTTTATTATATATTGACATTTTTTATAGTTCTAATTAATATGCTTTGTATGATTAATACAAAACATTTTATATCTTCTATTTCAGACTTACTTATTTTGTAATTGAACTAAAATTAGTTTAAATGATGATATTTAATTGTGCAAACAGTTTTTTTAAAAGGCCGATTTGTGATTTGGATCCAATAAATAATATAGTTTCTTATAAAACCTAAATCGAGATTATTATGTGGCTTGCATGTTTTATGGCAAACATATGAAGGTGGTTTATTCCATTAATTCTCCCATTATAATGGCTTTTTACAATATAATAGAAGTAATTGACTAATCAATCAACTAATAATACACCTAATCCTATAATCCCATCACCTTCAGATAATTTTCTTAGGAAAAAAAATCTTAGGTTGATAAATATACAATGTGTTTTATTAGTGGAAAAATAACTAGTTACACATACGGTCAGCGTTAACAATAGAGATGCAAAAAAATTTGTGATACAACAATAAATAAATGAATTAAACTCTAAAAAATCATATATATCTATATATATATTGAATATAGTTTAATATACATATTACATTAAATATTTAACTAAAAACTTTTGCGACTACTTTAGTTATCATACAACTCTAAGGTAATATACATTCCACTAATTATATTTGAACTATTTAATAGCTTTCATGTTTGTTGTGCTTACGATAGATTACGATTGAATCAATATATTACAAAACAACATTTCAATTTAATATTTTGTTGTCAATTAGTTGTTTGTCCTGTTTGATGGGATATGTTGATCCCATATTTTATTTCATGGAAATATATCTGGAAAAAGCTCTCTAACTCCATTAACTATCATGTTTTACGTCAATTCCCCCTAATCTTACAAAATCCATCCGATTTCCCCCTCATCTTATAAAATCCATCGGATTTTCTCCTCCGTTATATAAAATGTATAATTGCGTTAGCCGATCCGATTTTGACCCAGATTTTGACCTAATTCAAATACTCAATTTTGACCCGTATTATAACCGATTTTAACCCGATTGCGACAATTTTTTAACCCGATTTCACCCAAATTTAATCCGATCTTATCCAATTTTAATCCAATTTCACCTAATTTTACACCGATTTCACGTAATTTTAATCCGATTTCACCCAATTTCAACTAGATTTCATCAAATTTAACCCGATTTTCACACAAATTTAACCAAAATTTAACCTGATTCTACCTATTTTGATCCAATTGCACCCAATTTTTACTCGATTTCACCGAATTTCAACCCGATTAACTCATTTTAACCCGATCTCACCAAATTTTTACTAGTTTTCACCGAATTTCAACCCAATTTAACCGATTAACTCACTTTTAACCCGATTTACTCACTTTTAATTCGATTTAACCTGATTTTCGGTTTACCTCAATTTCATCTAATTTAATATAATTTCAACCCGATTTCACCCAAATTTTACTAGTTTTCCCCGAATTTCAATCCGATTTAACCGATTTACTCACTTTTAACCCGATTTACTCACTTTTAACTCGATTTAACCGATTTAACCCGATTATCGATTTACCTCAATTTCATCTAAAGTAATAAAATTCCAACCCGATTTCATCCAATTTAATATAATTTCAATCCGGTTTCACCCATGTGTGATGTTTATGAATGAATATGTTATCAGATGTGTGGATACCGTTGTTAATAAAATTCATAAATTTTTTTATTTTAGTATATTTTTCAATATTTTACGTGATTAGGTTACAAGATATTAATATAGAATTTGTACAATATTTGTATTGAATAATAAAAAGAAATTATATGGGAAAATTTGTATTAATTTTAAAGCAAATATTGATTTAACTTTGAAAATTTAGGTTTTTAACACAAAATCATCTATAGGTAAATCTATTTTGCCTTAAAATTAACATATATATATATATATATGAGTGTGAATTATATTAATATGAAATTTATTTTTAAAGTGTCTGAATTATCATAACACTGATACAATAAAAAGAAACCATCTCTGATTAATATGAAAATGAAGATATAGATTTAATTGATCATATACATAAATACATTACATACATAAATACAAGATAACCAAACGTGCAAAATATATACATATATATGTGTGTATAGAGAGAGACCAACATCTCTTGCTTGTAGACGAAGACTGTCACGAAAACATGCATAATTTGTACCATTTAGCTTCTAACCGAAGATAACAAATGGTTAGAAAAACAATATTAATATATTATATACGTAACGAATATGAATATGAATTATTTTTTAATTAATTAGTTCTTAATCTTATCATTAACCTTGTGGCGACAAATAATTATTCAGTTGTTTCTTTCTCTAGTCTTTTTATTTCCCATCAAAATACGAGCTTATGTTTTATTATTCATTTTTACACTATTTCCGACGTACCAACATTATAATTAATTCATATTTCTTTGTTATATCTATATGTATATTTACATAAGTAATTGTGTTAAAAGCTTCAACGTTCCCTTCTTTTTAGATTCAATCTTATCTTATTATTTTTTTTAAAATCTCCTTATTATCAAGTCATTTGAATTCTTTGTTTAATCTTTTAAAACATAATATATGTATATATATATATATATTTACAAATCTTAGCATGGGACACATTTTATAATATTCATTATAATAATGCATGCATCTTAGTAAAAATATCATTAGTCAAACAAAAGCACTGATTTAATGGTTTTTTCTTACTAAAGAGAAATGTAAAATAAAATAATCAGGGACCAGCTTCTTCATCAGATTTGACCAAAATTATTATAAATGGTATTATAAATTCCTTAATTTATATTTGTGTTAACCGACTTCGGATGACGAAAGAAAAAGATCGTGCTTAGCACGACTTGGTACATAATCCTAGATTTCATAATATATTTAAATTTAAAAAGGTTTGTAAGAAGATATTCTTAGAATCTTTTAATTAGATGTTTGCAATTCACGATTCAATTATTCGTAATCCTGTCATGTCATGTGGTCTATATGTGCAATCCTTCGTAATTTAAATTGAAAAAAAGGATATTCCCAAAAACAAAAAAAATTGGAGTTTTTTTTCTATTATATTTAAGGAAATATATTACCATTTGGTAATTGAAAATTTTCCTAATTAGGTTAGTGTCACAAACGTGAAGAAATAAATAACTACGTAAATTACAGAACAATATTTTAAATTCTTTATTAAAAACAATCATATTGTGGGTTTGACAAAATAAATAATTAATCATAAAACATTAAAAATTATCTAGAAATAGAAAAATATTACACCATAATTTAGAGTTTGAATATATATTTTTGGGCGAGTTATTGTTTTATATTTCATTTTAATTTCTTCTGTTGTCATTATATATATATTTTTTTAAGTTGTATCCCATCCCATTGTAGCAAAATATAACCAATAAAATTTTATTAAAATTCTAAAATATTTATAAAACATAAATTTCAGTATAAAAGAGACAACTTAAATTTAACCTTTCTGTACACAGTATAATTGACATTTTATTATGATTTATACACCGAATTTTTGTGACTTCCCCCTATCAAACTATGAATATTTTTATGTCATAAATGAATTTCATCTATAGTAATCTATGCCTGCATTTATTTTATATTTTATTCATACATTTTCACTGTATTAAAAACTTACCTTCACTACACTAACTTTTATTATCTTGCTAATGACGTCATGTCCAACGTATTCCATAATATTAGCTGCAAAAATCACATTATTTTATTTATAAAAAAATTAGCATAAATTGATTAATATTTACACATTTTATTCCCTTAGTTTATTATCTCAAATAAGACACCATACTAATTTAACCGCAATTGGTAAAATCAGGCTCGTGACCTTTCTTATACACGTTTAATTCCTTTGAATTTATCTTCCAAACATTAATATATATATATATATATATATATGAATTATTATTCAGAAAAATAATGTGTGAAAATTTTGTCATTACATAGGAGTTTGGGTTTCGGGATTATTGTATAATTTCTTTAGTGATTCGATTCGGTTCATATTTATTTGGTTTTACAAAAGTCATTTGAATCATAACAAAATGTTTTAAAATTATTAATAGCAAATCAGAATCGAAATTTAATATTATGCGGTTTTATTTGGTTCATCGAGCCTCATTCAAACTAACTCGGATTGGATCGATCGGTTATAAATAACGTGGCTTCACTATGTGGACAAGCCTAAATTTAATAAAAAAATATAAAAAAAACTTAATAAAATGTATTTTTAAAAGTGTATATAATAATCTACGAACACTAACAAAACTTTCTAAAAGAAAACTACAGTATAAGAAAGAAACTAATATACAAATGATTAAATTTTACGATCTCATTATATTATGTAACTAAAATATTTATCTATATTCAGAAATTTATCAGAAAAAACATTTCGAATTTGATTATGTACATTTTATGCGTTCGAATTCAATGATTAAACCAAAACCAAATTCGAACCATTCCATTTGGTTTTGGCAAACTGAAACGGTCACCCCTATTAGAGAATGAATAATACATAACCATAAAGTTTGATTATTTAATTATTTAAAATAAAATAGAATAAACAGAAAGTATATTATGTAAAGATGCATGCATGGGCTTACGAAAAAAGAATTGTAACAGTACATTTCCTTTTCTTTTCCTTTGGGTCAGAAAAAAAAACCAATTTGAAATATAATTAAGAAACATATAATCTTGTGTCTGAAAAATAAAACTGTAAATGAGAAAGAAAAAGCCATATATATATATACATATACCCAATAAATACACCTAATTATAGTCTTATAGACCTAAATCGTTCAATGTCTCACAAACTCCAATTATAAAGCGATTTTATTGCAGTAAGCCAACGCCTCTACCGAGACTGTCTCAGGTTTCGATGCTTTTATTAATATTTAATTATTTCAAATTAATAATCTACGTATTGATTTGTACATAAATACGTACGTATATATATATATATATACATGGAAGAATCTTATAGGATCTTGGAGTTGACGAGCAATGAATTATATTCCCGATCTTAATGAGCTAGTTTTAGCTAAACACCAAGTGGATGTTTACACAGAGATATTAATTACGCATTATAATTACATTAAACCCACACAAAATACTCAATTCATTGTATTCAATTTATATAAATATACATATATAATTACTTGTTTATCAATAAAATCCTTTATTATTCTATTTTATCTTTTTGTTTTCATTATATTCTTTAAATATTCGGGGAGAAATTGTGTAGGGTGCATAAAATTAAAATATTTAATTAGATTATCCATCATATATATATATATAATCTTTTTTAAAAATGCTGCCATTAAATCTGTTTGGATTTTTTTATTGACATGTTAAGAATTTTTTTATAATGATATATATAGAACTTAGAAGCAACCATCGACACTTTAAAAACTCTTGAAATGTGACACTTATGATTGGGGAAATGATTTATAACGTTCCTTTAGATTCCGTTTTGGATTTAACTATAAAATTTGGTAAATAAAAATTAATTCAAATTAAAGTTGTTTTTAAGTACTATAGAAAATATATATAAATTTTCTAAATAAATATTTTATACAAAGAAAAATAAATACGAAAGTTACACAATGTAATTCAAAGTCACAATATAAGAAATTCGTAAGATTTAATTTTAGCTTAGTTTCGTTAATCATTTAACTTCAATTTAAAAACTCGTATTGGAAAATACGGCAAGGCTTTATATGCATGTATATACATACATGTATATATATATATATGTGTATGTCTGTCTTTTGAGCATAGGAGGAAGCCAAAGCAAGATTCAGAGTTGTCCAAGTTTCATTGTATTTTTCCTAATTGTCGTACTTATTTGCATATATATATGTATTTAGGTATTATATATATGTATTTAGGTATTATATATATGTATGTATATATGTATGTAGAGAATGGTCACTTGGCTCAATGAAGGACAGTGCCCAAGAACACTGCACTAAACCTTGGGCTTTGTCTTTGCCAATCCAAAGGATTCTTCAGCTCTCTTATTCCCACGCGCCCCACGCGCCTCTCTCTCTCTATCTTTTTTCTAATTAACCACATTAATTGTATAATTATTTAGGACGTGGTTCTAACTAATTTTTCGCATTTCGAAATAATCCGTACATTGGATGATATTATTATTTTATCAAATTCATGAATTACAAAATATAATTGGACTAAACTAGTTCTATTATTTGTCAATTTTTTTTGTGGATTTACTTTGCAGTTAAACCAAAAATCCTATATTTTGTATGGTCGAAAGATTGAAAAGCTATTATAAATAACACAATTATCATTTCAAATGTGAAATTTGCACAGTTTTTAAAGTTGTGAATCCATATCATAAATAATAATTTAAATTTTTGTCCATATAAAATAAATTCGAATGCCTGTTCGATGGAAATCAAATTCTAAATCAATATAGCAAATGACCATCCACGTTTAAATAAAATTAGATTTAAACGGATAGACAAACCAAATGAGCAATAAATTAATATTATTAGTTCGGTAATAAACTAATTCTTTTAAAACTAACAGTAATACTAATAATATTAATTTATTTTTTAAATAAAGCAAGTAATAAATTAATACTAACAAAAGTAAAATTAGTAACGAAAAGAGATGAAATAAAGATAGATTATGGCGGAGACAGGACGGAAAAGGATGTAATATATAATAAAGTTAGTCGTAAAAAATATAATATAAAATTAAAAGGGAAAAAATGGAATTAGGTGTACACGAGGGGACGTGTACATTTTTTTTTGTTATAGATATTTTATATTATATGAATGTAATTCGACCGGTCAAGCTTTCTCTCTTTATTTATTTTTTGACCCACACGTGCATATTCAAAAACGGTAACTTGATAGACCATTAAAGAAAACGAAGTTTAAACAAATCGAAACTAACAATTTATTTTCTTTTTTAATTCTTACAAATATTTTCACATATTTTAATATTTTATTTGATAAATCATAACATTACAATGGTGTAGAAGGGGAAAATAACGATATATTTTATTATATGATTTTCAACTATAAGTTAGAACATATGTATTAATGGTGTGGAATAGTTTTTCTATTATAATATATATATATATATATATATTTTTATTGGGGAAACTTGTTTATCATTTTCGGGAAGATATAATAAAACTGTTGGTATTTTTTATTTAATCAATTGTGACGTTCGGATCTTATCGAGTCTTTTATTCATCCGGAGCGATTTATTTTCCAACAGTTATGAATGATCATTCTTGGTCGGTTTAGGTGTATTTGATAGTTCCAAATCTGAAATTAACAAATTTTGCAGAATTGTTGCAAAACAGCGGAACGACAATTTGGTCGCCAAGTTAAATGTGTTTGTACCGATAATGGCACATAATTTTTGTCCCTTCAACAGTATTTCGTAGAAAATGGAATAGCTTATCAAACATGTTGTGTTTACACGCCTTAACAAAATGGGTTTGTTGAACGTGAACACCAACATCTCCTCAACGCCGCGAGAGCTTTGATGTTTCGAGCTAGTTTACCGACGAATTTTTGGAGAGAATGCGTCTTGGCGGTTTCTTTACTCAAACCGAACACCATCCAAGCTATTAGAAAGGAAGATACCTTATGAGATTTTACATGGAAAAAAACGAAATATGATCAAATTCGTCTATTCAGGTGTCTTTGGTATGCTCACAAGGGCTAACATTTGTAAGACAAGTTTGCACCTCGTAGTAGACATTGTATCTTAATAGGATATCCGCAAAATAAAAAAGGGTGGCGCGTGTATGATTTGGAGACATAGAATTTTTTTTGTCTCACAGGATATAGTATTTCATGAATCCGTTCAATGAAGACTCTGTTGCTGCAAAACCGGCCGAACACTACAAAAAAACTGGCGATTTCCAACGGACGTATCCGTTGGAAATAGCCGTTTCCAACGGACACCAACGGATTTTCGTCCGTTGCGAAAAGTTCGTTGCAAATGATGATCCGTTGAAATTCGTGACGGCATTCCAACGGATAATATCCGTTACAAAATTGCAACGGAATGGCAACGGAAAAAGCCGTTGGAATAAACGTAACGGACGACCGTTGGATAACTTTGTGACGGATCACCGTTGCAAACTTTCAACGGACGGCCGTTGCAGAGCAACGACGGTCCGTTGCAAAATTAGGAATACTTTGCAACGGACATCCGTTACCACGTGGCGAGAACTTGCAACGGATGACCGTTGCAAACTGGCGGGAACTTGCAACGGACGACCGTTGCAAGCTGGCGGGAAAGATTTGGCGGGAAAACAGTTTCAACGAAAGCCCGTTAGCAATGGCAACGGATGACCGTTACCCGTTCCAACGGATGCCCGTTGGAACTTTTGAAAAAAAAAGTAAAAAAATAAAAAAAATTAAAACTAAAAGGTTTTTCATAAAAATATTAAAATTATATTACAAACCACCAAAATTAAAACTATTTCCTATTACAAATCGTTTAGGTCGGTTGCGTCGTTATCATCCCCACCATCACCACCACCATCCCCTCGAGACGGAGTTGCATCCGAATCGAGCCCCGGTTCTTGCTGCGGTGTTGATCCCCTCACCTGGCCCGACAACAACTCAATGACGCTCTCCAAATGTTGTATTTTAGATGATTGTTGCGCCATTTCAGCTCGTTGTTCTCGAAGTTGTGACTCGAGTTCTTCGATCCGCCGTTGTTGAGAAAAACTCTCTTGGACCGATGGAGGTACCGACATTACGTCTTCGAGGATGTCCTTTTGAAGCGCTCCGAGACCGTACAGGCGTCCCTTATACGGTTTCACCGACTACAAAACAAATAAACGTAACGTTAGAATTTAACAAATTATATTAATAATTTAGAAACAAAATAATAAATTATTACCTCTAAATAAATTTGGTCATTTTGTAAAGGACTGAGGTCGTCGGGGCTTGAACCGCAAGCCTGAGATTGCTGTATGATCTTCTCCGTCACAGCTCTCACGGTTCGGGCCGCTCGAGGATCGACGAGTTCCGGTTCTTCAGCCTCTTCCCCAACAACCGACTTCTTCTTTGCGTGGGTTTCTAATACCACTTCAAGAAGAGTCGGTTCTCTTCCCATCCATTGCGTCTACAATATAAAAAATTTTTGTTAGATAAAAAATATTTAAATGAATAAAAATCTAAATAATTTAAAATTTACCAATTCTTTTTTTCTTTTCGCGAATGATTTTGATCCCGAAGTATGGCGATGGGGACCATCTCCGGGAACCTTCTCACCGTAGCGATTTTGTTTAGCCTTCTCGCTCTTGGCCTTGAATGACGAGTGAAGATGCGCGTTGTATGAATTCGGCGCCATCTGTATGAACGCTGCAAACAAAGTTATGTAATTAGTAGTTTTCAAATATATATATATGTAATTATAAAATTCAAATATAATTACTAAAACTTACCACAAAAGTGCGCCACCATCGCTGGCGCACAACTTCTGGCGTAACTTGCCAGGAGTAAAAGAGATCGTCTTGCATTGATCCCCAAATCATGTTGTTATTAGTGTGTCTTAAGACATCACTCTCATCAAACCTGCATAACAAAATATAAAGTTATTAATATTTACGCAATTTAAATGAAATTCATAACAATTACATTAAAATTATCATAACGTTCCAGGAGAACGTTCGGGATCGATGATCGGAAGGGTTGGACGCCCATCGAAATCATCGATCAAGGCATCGATGTCAACCATATCGTCCTCGTCAACAAATATCGGTGGTGCCGATACTGGTGACGGAGGACGATATGGTGGTGGTGGCGGCGGGGGAGGTGCTCCCGCAGAACCGGCCAACATTCCCCCCATTCCTGTAAAACGTCCAGGCCTCATTTTTGTAAGTTTTGGTAGTGTTTGAGATTTATGGATTTGTTTGGCCTTGAAATAAGAAAAAATTCGTCGCAACATATATATATCGGAATTTCCAACGGTCATCCGTTAGTATTTGTAAAGGATGACCGTTGGAAACATACGTCATTGCAACGGAGTGATTAAATTGACGTGACGTTTCAGATTCCCAACGGTCATCCGTTACAAATACTAAGGGATGCCCGTTGGAAAGTGGCATTCCCGATGCGATTACGGCTAAATGGCGGCTCGTCTGCCTTTCCAACGGACGTCCGTTACAATTTGTAACGGATGCCCGTTGGGAATCTGAAAAACGGTTAAGAAAAGCTGCAAATTCGGCAGTAATCATTACTTTTTCCAACGGACATCCGTGGGAATGCTAACGGATGACCGTTGGAAAATAACACGTGGCGTCAACACGTGGCGTCAAACGTCAACACGTGGCGGAAATTTACCATTAAAACTTTCCAACGGATATCCGTTACACATTCTAACGGATATCCGTTGGGAACTGTGAAAATCAGAAATTTTTTCTAAGTGTCGGGTGCGAATTTACCCTTATAACGGTCCAACGGTGATCCGTTACCATTTTCAACTGGCGGCAATTTACCATTAAAAAGTTCCAACAGATATCCGTTACAATTTCTAATGGATATCCGTTGGGATCTGTGAAAATCGAGAATTTTTTTCTAAGTGTCGGGTGCGAATTTACCCTTGCAACAGGCCAACGGTTATCCGTTACCATTTGCAACGGATATCCGTTGGGATTGTTGGAAATCCTTAAATTTTTTCTAAGTGTCGGGTGCGAATTCAACAACCGTTAATAGTTTCAACGGGCGAACGTCAACATTGTTTATATAACATCGTTCATTGACATTTTACGTCATTTACATTAATTACAAATCATATACATGTATTACACATAAACATAATAAATATTATTGTATTTACATTTCTTCTTCAGTAGATTCTTCGATGGGCGAGTCGTCGTTCGCTTGTTCATTGAATTCATCGCCGTTTTCATCTTCAGCATCTTCCGGTTCAGCGTCTTCATAATCGCGTATGAGTTCTCCGTCTATGTCATTCCTCGCAAGAATCTCCTCGCGATCTGTATCAATTAAACGAATCGGCTGCGGATGATCGGGTTGCAACGGATCTTCTTTGTCATCAGAGCTTATGATCCCTCGTGGCTTGATCTTTACTACGAACCACCACTCCTCTCTTCGACGTTTCAATGTTGTTGGATATTGCACGTAACATACTTATTCTGCTTGATCTATTGTGATGAAGGGATTATATTTACCATATTGTCGTGCCGGGTTGACGTCAATTCCTCCCTAACGGTTTTTTCGTATTCCGCGTCCTACGGTTGGGTCAAACCACTGACATTTAAAAAGCATAACCTTCAATCCAACGAGACCGGCATATAGTCTCTAAACCACGATCCATAATGTTGAACTTTCATGTCTGTGAGTTCATTTGCATTTAGATGAGGATATGTACCAAGCACTTCTTCGTCAAATATCCTGAATAATGAAAATACGTTATATTTTCATATATATATATAAATATAAAGATTGAAATTATAATATGTACCATGTACATACCTTTCGAACGGTAATAACTCTTGACAATTAAGTAGTATATATGTGTGGACATGATTATACTCCTCAGGTGTTAACCAATATTCATCGGATTTTCCTCCTGTACGTCCAATCGGTGTAAACATGTCAGGAATTGTGCCAAAGTGCGGATTATATTGATACAGATAATTTGTGTGATCATCCGCTGCACGTCGCTCTTTCGTCTGAATATGCGACTCGAAATAAAATGTGCTGAAATATGTGATTTCTTCCAGCAAGTATTGTTTAACAATAGAGCCTTCGACCGCTGCTTTGTTTTTTGCTTTTTTCTTTAAATGAAAGAAGAACCTTTCGAAAGGATACATCCATCTGAATTGAACTGGCCCACCGAGTATTGCCTCATCTGGTAAATGTATTGGCAAATGTTCCATGACATCGAAGAATGAAGGCGGAAAAACCTTTTCCAATGCACATAATACTTCAGAGATATTGTTTTTCATTACTTCCAAGTCATCACCTTTTAAATTTCTCGAACATATATCTCTGAAAAATATGCTGATTCCGCATAACACATCGTGAACATTACGTGGTAAGAGCTCAGCAAATGCGATTGGAATGAGCCGCTGCATGAAAACGTGACAATCGTGACTTTTTAAACCGATCAGCCTCGAACCGACAATATCCACACACCGAGCAATGTTCGATGCATATCCATCGGGAAACTTAACGTCCTCTTTTAACCACTTTAATAATGCTGTTTTGGCCGGACTAGACAATCTGAATACTGGGATAGGTGACCTTCCATCCCGTAATTCCAACTCTGGTCGTCGGCATATTGACTTCAAATCTTTCCTCGATTGTATATTATCTTTCGTTTTACCCGTCACATTCAAAACAGTATTTATGATGTTATCGAAAAAGTTCTTCTCGATATGCATAACATCTAAATTATGACGTAATATCAATGATTTCCAGTATGGTAGTTCCCAAAAGATACTACGTTTATACCAGTTATGCCATTCACCTTGACCTTTTGGTTTACGATGCCCACGATCTCCACCGCATTCTACTGATTCTTGTAAATCCTCCATTGTGTTCAATCTTTCGTAAATGATTTGCGGTTTGCATGCACGGTGCCTCTTTTTTTTGAACCACGTTCTTCCGAAAATGTTTTTTATCTCTCCTGAAAACATGACCACGAGGAAGAAATCTTCTATGACAATCAAACCAACATGGTTTCTTACCATGTACTAGTCGAAATGAATCTGTATCCTCCATACAATAAGGACATGCTAATCTTCTGTGCGTGCTCCATCCTGATAACATTCCATACGCAGGAAAATCGCTAATTGTCCACAACAAGACCGCTTTCAATCTGAAATTTTGCTTAGTACTGACGTCATAAGCAATGATTCCTTCATTCCATAACTGTCGTAATTCATGAATTAAGGGCTGCAAAAATACATCGAAACTTTTCTTCGGATGTTCTGGTCCTGGAATAAGCAACGTCAGAAACATTACCTCTCTTTTCAAACACATCTCGGGAGGTAAATTATAAGGAGACAAAATCACCGGCCAGAGGGAATATTGACTTCCCGATTGTCCATAGGGACTAAAACCATCCGTGCACAGGCAAAGATAAACATTTCTCGTTTCACGTGCAAACTCGGGAAATATTACATTGAAATCTTTCCAAGCCTGACCATCCGATGGATGTTGCATTACACCTTCGGTCGTGGAGTGTTCGGCGTGCCATCTCATTGCTGCAGCGGTTTTTTTTATTCATATCACCTTCTCAACCTGTTTGCTACAGGCATATAAAACATTTTCTTGTATGGTACGTATTTCCGTGAAGATGGTTTTTTAGGCCGAAATCTGCTTGCACCGCAAAACTTGCATTCCAACAAGTCTTTATCATTTCCCCAAAACAACATGCAACTGTTTCTACAAACATCAATTTTCTCATGTGGCATTCCCATTAACACTAACACATTCTTTGTTTCGTAGTATGTCTCGGGAGCTTGGTTATTTTTCGGTAAATATTCCCGCATTGTTTTACAAAATGTGCAATTTTCATTTTCAGCCACATTGTAGTCTGTTTTAATACTCATCAATCTTGAAGATAAAGATAAACGAGACTGACCTTCACGACAACCTTCATATATAGGTTGTTTCGCCGAATCCAATAGGTTGAAGAATCGACGTGCATCGATGTTCGACATCTCTTCATGCGTTTGTTCATTAACAACTCCAGGAAAAGCATCTGATATCATTTCCACATATGGATTGGTCGTTGATTCTTCATAAATAACTTCTTCATTTCGTTGTACTTGTGCATCTTGCACACTATCTCTAACACCGTAATCTTCGCCGTGAAAAAACCAAATTTCGTAATTTTCAACGAAACCCACCTTATACAGATGTTTGCAAACAATTTCTTGACTTCGATACTTCATGTTTTTGCATCTTTTGCATGGACATAACATTGTCCCCCGTTCTTGACACAAAGGCTGCATCGATGCAAAACTCATGAATTGCTCTAATCCGTGTAAGAATTCTTGCGTAATCTCTTCGGTTACAGGATCTTTTCTTCTATACATCCACTCCCTTGATCTATATATATTTCGATTCGAAGACGATGACATTTTTTCGAAAATGTTTTTGTTGTTGATAGTTTGACGCACTCGTTGGTAAGATCTAAATAACTAATGTTCCAACGGATGTCCGTTGGAAATTCCAACGGATAGCCGTTACAGGTTCACGGGTACTTATTTCGACCCGTGAACCTCGAAATTCAAAATATCAACGGTAATCCGTTGCTATTTCTAACGGATAACATTTACTTTCGAACATAAATGGCCACGAACAATATCCTTTCCCGTTGTAAATGCTTACAAATTCGTTATAATTCGTTATTTTTTGGATATTACAATAGTTTAAGTTTTGATAATTATGATATTAATGATGTAAGTGGAACTGATTTCATATCGAACTCAATGAATACGCAAAAAGCGAAATATAGAGTCTAAAATTTCATTCATATCTCTTTTTACATTATTAACATAGGATAACAATAATAATTTACATAAAAAATAACTTTAACATAGAATTCTATCTGACAGCTACCTCCGTCACCAAAACCAGTATCTTTACTTCCATAATCGAATCCAAAACAACCTTAATAAACTTCCACCACCGGTAAGAAAGTTTATCAAAGTTGTTTTAGATTCAACCATGGAAGCAAAAGATACTTGATATTGGTGGTTTGTTTGATTCATATCCGTCACCAAAACCGGTATCCTTATCTCAATAATCGAATCCAAAACGACCTTAATAAACTTACTCACCACCGGTAAGAAAATTTATCAAACCTGTTTTAGATTCAACCATTGAGACAAAAGATACTTGATATTGGTGGTGAGTATATAATATCCGTTGATATTGATATTGTTGATATTGTTTTAGATTCAACCATATATATAGTTAAATTTTCAACGGACATCCGTTGGCATATGTAACGGAAGCCCGTTGCAAGATCTCACGAATTTATTTCGACGGTTGAACCTCGAAATTAACTATATCAACGGCCATCCGTTACAAATTGTAACGGATGCCCGTTTCAAGATCTCACGAATTTATTTCGACGGTTGGACCTCAAATTAAACAATATCAACGGCCATCCGTCACAAATGGTAACGGATTACCGTTACAATTTGTGACGGATGACCGTCAGAATATTTCCCCCGGTTTCTAACGGTCTTGCAACGGATATGTCCAATGGATATTATCCGTTACAATCCATCGCAAATTGTCAATGGATTTTTAACGGATATGGTAACGCCAATTTTCCGTTAAAATCCGTTACAAAATCCAACGGATTGCAACGGATTCTCTGCCGTTGAAAGCATTAACATATCCGTTGCAATCCGTTGCTATTTTTTTCCAACGGACGGATCTGTTGCCCTGTCCGTTGGAAATAGCGTGTTTTTTGTAGTGGAATTCTCTCGTTGGCCGACAATTCGAAATCCAACGATTTTCGATCCCCCTACTTCTGGTTCTGATTCGGTGGAATGGAAACGTGTGGTTGCTCAAGAACTGCAGCGGACGATATGGGGCGCACTGATTCTGCATATCAACCCGCAAATTTGTCACCTTTGTCGGGTTCGTCGAGTTTGTCAACTAAAGCTGGTCTTCAGGCTGCAAAACCGGCTCCTACAATACCAGAGACAAAACAGGTTCCTTTGAGTGGAAAATTTCTAGTGCCTCGCGATCATGCACAAGTTGGTACTCGTACGAGGTCAAATTGAACACACACTCCCTCTGTTCTTCTTAAAGAGTATGTCATGTACTCAGCTCGTTCTTTGGAAGAACCCCGACCCATTCAAACCTGCGAAAATCAGCTTCTTCTAGGTACGTCCCGGTATCCTATTGCAAATTTTGTTCAATGTACTAAGTTTTCTTCTCGACATCGAGAATTTCTTGCAGCTATAACAACAAGTTCTGAGCCTTCTTCCTATGTTGAAGCATCTCGGGATTCACATTGGGTTGAGGCTATGCAGACATAACTTGATGCACTTGCTTTGAACAAGACATGGACAATTCGTTACCGATTGGCAAAAATGCAGTAAGGTTTCGTTGGGTGTACAAGATCAAATATAGATCCAATGGGTCTATTAAGCGTTATAAGGTTTGCTTGTTTGTTTTGGAAAATTGACAAAAGGAAGGAGTATATTTTGAAGAGACCTTTGCTCCTGTTGCCAAGATGCCTACTATTCGTCTCTTTCTCGCTGTTGTCGCTACTTAGGGACGGATCGTACATCAAATGGACGTCTATAATGTCTTTCGTCATAGTGATCTAGATGAAGAGGTGTACATGAAGCTTTATTCGTGTTTCAAGGCTTTAGATGACTCTCGTTTATCGTTTAAATAAGTCCTTATATGGACTACGTCAAGCACCACGTTGTCGGTTCGTAAAATTCACCTCGGCTTTGCTTTAGTACGAGTTCGATAATGTTGGTCAGATTATTCTTTTTTCTCGTATCGTCGTGAGAAAATCGAGTTATTGTGCTTGTTTATGTTGATGATCTTCTCATTGGTGGTAACGAGGTCTCTGCGGTTGAAAGCTTCAAGGGTTATCTTCATTCCATCTTTAATATGAAGGATTTGGGGTCGCTAAAATATTTTTTTGGAGTTGATATTGCTCGCAGCCATGATGGGATCTACCTATCGTAGTGGAAATACGTGCTTGACAGCATCTCCGAATGCAGTCTTCTTGGTGCTAAGCCTGCGAGCTTTCCCATTGAGCAGAATCATAAGCTCGGTGCGTCCACGAGTCCTCTTCACACGCAAGTTGAGAGATATTGGTGCCTCGTAGGTCGATTATTGTACCTTACCTTTTCACGACCAACCATTTGTTATGCAGTTCATGTTCTCTCTCTCAGTTCATACATCAGTCATGAATCGATCATTGGCACACTGCACTTCGCGTTGAACGATATCTCAAGGGTTCGTCGGGACAACGATCTACGTTTTTAAGGTTACTGTTATTCGGATTTGGCAACATCTCCTATGACATGAAGATCGTTAAGCGGACACATTGTACTTCTTGGTCATTCTCCAGTAGCTTGGAAATCCAAGAAACAACACACGATTTTACGTTGTTCGGCGAAAGCATATTACCAATCTATGGCACTTCTTACATGTGAGCTTAAATAGCTCAAGGCTCTCTTGACTTGTATAGGTGTATCGCATCGATCTTTGATGCGAATGTTCTGTGATAATCAGACAGCTCTACACATCGCCGCAAATCCGATGTTTCACGAGCAGAAAAAACACATCGAGATAGACTGTCATTTCATTCGAGATGAACTACTTCGGGGGAAATTTGTATGTCATATGTTAGGTCCAAAGAACAGCTCACGGATATCTTCACCAAAACATTAGGGTATCAACCATTTGTCTATCTTCAGCTCTAAGTTGGACATTCGGAATCTTCATGCTCCAATTTAAGGAGGCGTATTTGAGAATTCATTGCAAATATCCTATTTGACTTGTTTAGCTACTTGAAATATTCTACTTGACTTGTTTAGTAATTAGTTCTTCCAATTTCTCTTCTTATGATTTTTGTTTTTTAGTGTATCTAGGTGAAGATTTATATATATTTGAACATAATCAATGAAAACCCTAAGAGAGATTCATAGATTTTTCAATATAATGTTTTCCAATTTTTTTAAATATCGAATAATATAATATAAAATCTTCTTTATTTTCAATATTTGGAATAAATTGCACGAGAGATGGTGCGAAAAGCTTGATAGTAGAAAAGATATACTTTGTCTTCTAAATTGCAGGAAAAAGCTTATTGGAAAGACATACAAAACGTGACTTGATTAAAAGTAAATTAAATTAACGAATTTTCCTTGGAAAAAGTTATTCAGTGTATATTACTTTTAAATAATCTAAGATCTCTAATACATTAGAATTGTACGTCATTTAACAAAATATTCCAATGTTGTGTCACATATACTGTTTTTAAAACAGATACGAGACAAACAAAACTTGAAATATTATCTGATACGAACAAAATCTTCATGAAATTATATATTTGGGATTACAATGCAAAAAAAAATCTTGTTCATTTGTTATAAATAAATAAATAATGCTAGGTATTTGTTTATTCTGTTTTACATTCATTATATGCGAATATATTTAAATGAAAAAATCATATTTATACAAACAAAAACAGAAAAACAAACATGTGAAAAACAAAATGAGTTAGATTAATTTATCTACCATCTATAATTATGTCTTCAATTTTAAAAGTATTCATGTTAATAAAAATATTTGTTAAAATAAGACGCAATTAATGATAAATTTGATAAATTTAATTTGAAATATATATACTCCATTGACACAAGTGTCAAAGACCGTACTCAATTAAAATATTCTTATACGACGAAGATATTTTTAATTTGTGTTTTCTAGTCTTAATTACTCGAATTATTGGACCAAATATCGACTATAAACAATAAAAGTTGAAACCTTAACTTATTAACATGATATCAAATATAAATTTTTTATCTTAATCTAAATGATACTGTGAATGCGAGGGTCAATGAACTTGAAAAACATAATTAATATTATAGTTTAATTTTTAATCATAAATGATTATTTGTTTCAAAATGGGGTTTTACTTGCATTTATGACTACAAATTATTATACAAGTGGATATTATCTGGTAATCTAACGGTAATAATAGCTAAAATATGTATTCATTAATACTAAGATATTTTTATGAGTATACTACTAAGTATACACTCCCTGTTACGTGGGAATATTAAAATTTACAAAAATAAAAGTAAGAGTAATAAATGATAGATATAAGTACATGATAAATATACAAATATAATAGAGGTGTATAGTTGGCTGTTAAATACACATTTAATAACAAAATTAAACAAAAAAGTAAATGTCTAGATTAAATAATTAAATTATAAGGTATATAAAAGACTTAAACGTCTAAAAATAAACACCACAATAAAAAACCGATATACTTAGGAGAAGAGCGTGTGAGATACACGCGTAAGAGTTGTTCACGAGGAAGCGCGTGAGAGACAAAGAGAAAGAGAAAAAGCCTAGAGACGTACCATAACTGAATTATAAATGGCGGCGAATCCTAGGATGCCCGCCACGTTAGTTATAGCTGTAAAATGGTAATATTATGATTTAATCACTAATTAACACTAATCCTCTCACTGATTATGTCAAGGGAAAAAAATTCATTACAATCCCCATTTCAGAAGTATATTTATATTTTCAAGAAATTCGTATAATTTCGATTTATTTCCACCCCATCAGACAAAATAAACACTCTTTAAAAAACAACGCTCAAAGGTAATTTCGATACTTATTTTTCAAATAAGTAAATTCGGACAGACTAAAATACCCTCGATGAATGGCTTTAATTACCTATTAGACATATGGTAAACGAAACAGTGTAGGTGTAGTGTAGGTCAAAACTAATGAAATGAGAATAAATGAATGGTAATCATAAATAAAATAAAAACTTTATTATAAAATTAGACATTAAAGTGGAAAAACCTGAGCCGGGTATCTTGGGGATCACGTGACTGGAATCGCAGAGTTCGAGACTGGAAACCACGCGCTGAGTCAGCACATACAAAACAAAGGTTCTTTGAGTAGGAGCCAAGAATCTCATCATGCCACGTGTCACCATGCGACTTGCTCAAATATATGCGGCGTCTAGTATTGTATCACCGCGTTTGAGAGCATTATTTTGTGTATATGTCGAAAATACCCCCGTTCTTTCGGAGTATTAGCGGAGCCACCATCGTTTAATTTATTGGGAAATAAAGAAATTAAAATGTTACGAAAATATCTTGAATTTTAAAATTTATATATTTCAAATATTTTGTAATTTACGGAGTAAACCCGAGAGATCCTATAAAGAAGGATTTGAAGAGTGAGCTTGGGATGGTCGTCTTTCACTGTTAACAAAAACCACTGTACCAAAACATCAATGGTACTTTGTCTCACTTTCTGATTTCATTTCTCTTACATCTCTTCTGTTTCACATTCTGTCTCTGCACAGATCTTTCCATGACTGTACCCTCTGTTCTGTTTTGTTTCTGAGGGTGTTTTTTTTTCTTTGTACTGTTTTTTTTTCTGCAAAAGAAGAAGAAGATGATGATGATGGATATGGAGGAGTATATGGATGTTAAGTACACCGAACACAAAGCCCTCATCTCCAAGTACGCAAAGAACTCTCCGGGTAAACTCCGTGGCGGCGGTGGAGATGTTCGGTCGGAGTCGAGGATTGTCCGAATCTCTGTGACTGATCCCGATGCCACCGATTCATCCAGTGACGAGGAAGGGTGCGTTTTTCCTCGTCGGAGGGTCAAACGGTTCGTGAACGAGATCAGAGTCGAGCCAAGTTGTATCAGCAACACCGTTTCCGTCCCGTTGAAGGAACGGAAGCGTTTGGCGGCGGCGGCGGATTCGCCGTCTTCGTTCCATCGGCCGTTGAAGGTTTCCATTTCCGCTGACGCTTCGAGCAACGGTGGTAGAAAGTTCCGTGGCGTGAGGCAAAGGCCGTGGGGCAAATGGGCGGCGGAGATTCGGGATCCCGAGCAGCGGCGGAGGATTTGGCTCGGGACATTCGACACGGCGGAAGAAGCTGCCGTCGTCTACGACAACGCCGCTATTCGGCCGTGGACCCGACGCGCTCACAAACTTCGTCGTACCCACGACGAAACGAGACGAAGAATCTGAATCCGAACCTGTTCAATCCGAACCGGACAAGCCGGAGATCAACACATCAATTTCGAGTAGCGAATCCTACGACGAGTCTCATCACCTCTCATCTCCGACTTCGGTTCTCAATTTCAGGACTCATTGTACCGAAGAAGCCGAACCCATCAATAAACCGGTTAAACCGGTCGAACCGGAGCTGCAGGAAGCACCATGGTACCAAAGCAGGAACTGTATCTCCGACGGTACGGACAATTCGATGCCATTGGACACTTCATTTCTCGACAACATCTTCAACGAACCACCGGAGATTTCAATATTCGACCAACCAATGATGGAGATTCTGCCGGAAAATGATTTCTTCGGTGATATATTCTTCGACGGAAATATAAGCATAGGAGGGTCCGATCCATTGCCAGAGTTTAATCCCGACGATATAAACGATTTCGATTCGTCCTTCAAAGATTTCGAAGATTTATTAATAATGCCTGAACCATTAGGTGCACTATGAGAATATTTGAACGGCGATGAAATATCGGCTATCTTTTTTCGCCGCCGACAAGTATGTCCGGTGAGAAGCTGTGACGGGGAAAGTTTATCTTTTTTTAGCTTCATGAGTTTTTTTTTCTCCGAATAATTTAGTTTTTTTCTTGTGAACCCTTTGTAAAACAATTTTTGAAGAACTAGTGGAAAAAATAGTTTATCACTATATTTTTTTTTCTGTTCCGATACAAAGTTGCACGAACGTGCCAAATTTGAATTATTTGTATAATAAATTAATGAAGTAAAAAAAAAAGAAGAAGGGAAAGATCCAAAGTGGCATTCTTTTTGACAGCCACACGAGTAAGCGCAAATCACGGTCGTGGCCGGTGAACCGAGTGGTTTGGGTCACACACATAGCCTCACTCAGTCGGTGAATTTTATTTTTCGCCTTTTTCTTATTTTTCCTTCAAAAAATAAAATCATGTTTTATTTATATAAAATGAGATTATCAAGTGGGATGTTTAATGATTTAAAACGAAAGTACGAGGGATGATATATATCTTAGTTTTCACACAGTTTTAAATAAATTGGAACAATACTAATTAGTAATTATAGTTGATCTAATTTGGGAATTCTTTATTTTTTCTAGATTGGTAATATGAACAATAAGTTACATAGGAAAATAGTTTGAAATGGACAATAATTCGTTTGTTCATATTGTTTTACAAAATGGTATTCAATTCAATGCTTCTATTTTTTAAAAATAACATAAGAAATTCGTAGTAATCCGTACAATACTTACTAAATAAACCATCCAAACATATAAAAGAACTAATAAATTATACAAATTATAGAATGGAGTTCTTAAACTAAATATAAATTTTATTTTAATAACATATATTTTTCTTTTATCAAAATGAGTTTATAAACAATTATTTGTATTTATTTTTATATAATTTATGTTGAATATGAGTTTAGGCCTAACTAATCTCAAAAACTAACTCAAAAATTTAGAGTTATCTAACACCATATATAATTATCATAATTCATATCATTGTCGATGTAGAACAATACAACATAACACTCCCCTTCACGCGTAAGTTCGATCCTGAAACGTGGACATCACAATCAGAGGCTCAACATCAATATATTTCAATCGGGATGGACCGAATTCTAATACCATGTCACATATGAGTTTTAGTATAATTAATCCCGAAAACTATCTCAAGAGTTAGGGTTATCCAATATCATACATCGTAATCCATATTTAATCTCCTTGTGGTTCTTGTTTGATCTCAATTTATGCATCAACCGAAGGTAGACCAATGGAAATCCACTATTCGTGTTATGTGATTTCTGAAGGCTTCTCCAAGTCATTTTTTTTTCGTTCCGATAATGACATGCGATTTTATGGCAACTCGGATTGGATCGTGTGTTCTCAGAATCGTTGTTCGTTGAGTGGGCATATTGTGTTGTATGATACTTCACCTATTGTTTGAAAGACGAAGAAAAAAACTACTATTTTCGAATCGTCGGTTGAGATAAAATATCGATCGATAGTTGTTTTGACATCTGGATTGAAGTGGTTGAAATATCTGTTAAGTTCTGACTGTCTTACATACCACGAAGGCTTTGGTTCTCCTATTTGGATTCTAACATGGACATTTGTGTATATCGTGTTTACATTTCTAGAAATTTTTTAATTACAATTTTTAAAAAGTATATTTTGAAACTTTTTCGATTATGAAAATTTTTGGATTATGATTTTGGTAACATTTTTATGTATGTATTTTGTCGATTAACTGAAAAAAAAAGAATTAAAATTTTACAATTATTTTTTTATTTTAATTCAAAATATAATTGGAAAATAGATTTATTGAGTTTTCACAGATTTTGTTCAATCTTTTGTAGTGCGAAGTTTGCTTCGTCAACACCCAAGCAAATCTCGAGAGATAAATTAAAAAAAATATCGAAAATTGGAAGCAAAAAAGTACCAATAATTATGTCACTAACCATATGAAATAATTAATTTCAAAGGCAAGGGGAGATAAATGAGTACCAAAAGTTTTAATTATGCAAATAATAATATCTCAGGGCACCTCCCCACATGTTGACATTTCAGATTTTACATTCTTCCACCATTATTATGTTCCTAATTAAAAATTTCGAGCAATTTTAAATAATAAAAATTAAAATATAGATACTCAATGGGGTTAAATACATTAATTAGTTTGGTAAGTCATCAAATAAATATTCAAGATAATCTAATTTTTAATATAATTTTTTATATATTCTGAAAAAAGATTAAATTTGACGGTAAATTATATCTTCATCTTACTTGAATTATAATTAATTATATATATTTTCTCATATGTATTGAATATATGAGGATGATACTGATCAAACATTGAACGGTCAAACGGACTGTTGTCCGAACAACTCCATAACAAATAAATTTCCATGTCGACGAAGAGTATGTTTCAATATCTTTGTGCTAAATAATTAGTTTAAATATCTTTCATATTCTTTTATTATTTTCTTGAATTTATAACCCCATATTTTTTTTCAAAAACTTTGAAAATTAAAATAAAGCAGCAGTTTCGCTTTTGTAACGTGATAGGGACATGTCCGAAGAGAGTTCAATAAGGAGACCACTTGGCCTGTCACCTGTGAGACAAAGACATAAGTAGGCTTTATTTTGTTCAATTTTTTTATAATAGTTTTTTTAAATCATATATCAAGTAAATATAGACATGCAATAATATCTAAGCTATTAACTAATATCATGCCTATATTAGATAATAAAATCTTATTCCAAATGATCACATTATGATTACTTGCACAATGAAGTACATATTTTATAATTTCCATGCAATTAATGTCCTACCTATATTTCAGTATGAGCTTAATTAAATTTGAAACTTTATAATTAATGTTATCCGAGTATTTAAAAAATTACAATCAGACTAATCTTCGCTTATCCTCAGACAGTCAAAGCATAACATATCTTGACATAAGTGCATGCGTGTGTGTTCGGTTTGTATTCAAAATATATATATATATATATATGACACACCCACACATGCACTTGTATATATTATGTATTGCTTAAAGAGATAATTTAAATTAGTGAAATTAAAATTAGCTAAACATATGAAAGCTACGTAGCTATAGTATCATTATGTTTCAGCATCACGTGAGGTTTTGTCGATAGTTTTTCATAATTTTTAAAACACCGATAGTATTTCATTTAAATGTTCTTAATCTATATAAAGTATATATATATATATGTATATTATATGAGCTTTTTTTTCCATTTTCTGGGTATCGAAATGCAGCATATATGTAATGCTTTGTTTTTTAAATTGATTTTTTTTATTTACTTTCACTTGCTTGTTAATTTTCTTCCGTTTTGCTTTTTTAAGTTTTAAAAGCCTCTTGTTGTTGCTTACGCCAAAATGTTGTGAGTTCTTATTATCAGACTATGAATGCAGCTAGAAGAAGACATCGAGACACCGAGACGCTGAGACAAAGACCCGAGATGCCGGCTGCGAAGACTCGGGACGCCAAGACAAAGACTCGAGACGCCGAGACGCCGAGACAAAGACCCGAGATGCCAGCTACGAAGACTCGGGACGCCAAGACGAAGACTCGAGACGCTAGCCGTGAAGACTCGAGACACCGAGTTGGCAGCTACAACGACCCGTGACGGCAACAGAAGAAATGAAATCAACCTAAATTAGGACGCAAGACGTGAGACGCGACCCATGCAACCGGGACGCAAGACCTAATCTTTTCATTTTTATTTTTCCCGCCAAAGTTTGTTATGAATTAGTTAGAAGTTAGTTAGGAAAAGTCTATAAAAACTTAACATGTACTCATTAATCAAATCAAGGTTTTGAATTCATTTTTACATTCTTGAATCCTATTCTTCATCCTTTTGAAGTTTTCCCGGAAAACTTCTTTCTTTTCTTGATCACTTTTGATATGGTATCAGAGCGAATATCACGTTTCCGTTCCATTCTTTCTCTTTGATTCACATTTTCTTTTGATTACAATCTAGTTTTCTTGACATTCCAAAAATGGCACCTAGAAATACAGATTCATATGATAATCCATATCATCTTGGATCAAATGATCAGATGAACATGTTGATTGTTTCAGATAGACTTACAGGTCATGAAGACTTTAATTCATGGAAACGTTCCATCACCATGGCGTTAAATGGTAGGAATAAACTCTGTTTTGTAGACGGATCACTTCTGAAACCAGAAACAGGACATGCAGATGCAACAGCATGGTCAAGATGCAATAATGTGGTATGTTCTTGGATTCTTGCATCAGTTTCAAAAGATATTGCTGCAAGTTGTTTATACATCAATACAGCTCATGAAATGTGGACAAATATTGTGGAAAGATTTCACCAGAATAATGCTCCTAAATTGTACAATATAGAGCAATCTTTACAGAATATACGTCAGGGATCACTATCAGTTTCTGCCTATTTCACTAAGCTGCTTACAGTTTGGGAAGATCTCAAGGCCGCACAAATTTCCCCTATCTGCACTTGTGGAAATTGTTCTTGTGGTGTTGACAAACGTTGGTATGAACTATTTGAAAGAAGTTTTGTTATCAAGTTTTT
>CM071863.1:59978397-59993273 GCA_036759665.1 Gynandropsis gynandra
TCAATGGACCTACCATCACTGAAAATGGTGCTACTGAAACATCCACCTCTTCTGGTATACACTCTTACATTTCCTCTGTCATCTGTTTTTCATTGCATCATACTTGTGCTACTGATCCTTACAAAAATGATTGGATAATTGACTCTGGAGCTAGCACTCATGTTTGTTCAAATAAATCTTTATTCAGTAACATGTCTACAATAGATCCTACATTAGTAAAATTTCCAAATGGTAATAGTGTTATCATCAACATCTCTGGTAATGTCAAGGTGTCTGAGTCCATTATTTTGACTAATGTGCTTTATATACCTTCCCTATCTTTGAACATATTGAGCGTTAGTGCTCTGTTCCAAACACATAGATATATCATTTTATTTACCCCTGAATCTTGCATTATTCAGGACCATACTCAGGGGATGATTGGGAAGGCTAATCTCATTAATGGACTCTACATTCTGAGAAATACATTTTCAATATTTTCTTGTAATACTCTGCATGCTGATACATCTCTTTGGTATCAGAGGCTTGGTCATCCATCTTTTTCAAAAATAAAGACTATTTCTAAGGAACTTTCTCTTAATGAGACAACAAATCTTTCTCATTGTAAAATCTGTCATCTAGCAAAACAAAAACGTTTACCTTTTGTATTTAATAATAACATTTCTGATTCACCTTTTGACCTTGTTCATTTAGACATTTGGGGCCCTTTTTCCATAGAATCAGTAGATGGTTACAAGTATTTTCTTATCATTGTTGATGATAACACTAGGAACACATGGTTATATTTGTTAAAACAAAAATCTGATGTTCACAGACTGTTTCCTGAGTTTATTCAGTTTGTTGAAACTCAATTTAATACTAGAATAAAGGCTGTACGTTCTGATAATGCTCCATAACTCATTTTCCATGATTTGTTTAAAACAAAGGGCATACATCATTATTTTTCATGTGTTAATACTCCACAGTAAAATTCTGTGGTTGAAAGAAAACATCAGCATATTTTGAATGTGGCCCGGGCTTTAATGTTTCAGTCTAACCTTTCTTTAGCTTACTGTAGTGATTGTGTCAGAACTGCAGTATTTCTAATCAACGGGATGCCCTCTCCTTTGCTTACCAACAAGACACCGTATGAGATGCTTCATGGTAAGAAGCCAGATTATAGTAGATTAAGGGTATTTGGCTGTTTATGCTATTGTTCTACTTTACCTCAGAACAGGCACAAGTTTAGTCCAAGAGCAAGATCCATGGTATTTATTGGCTATCCCTCTGGTTATAAAGGTTATAAATTGCTGGATATTGAGACAAATGAGATAGTTATTTCTAGAAATGTGGAGTTCCATGAAGATATGTTTCCTTTAAAACTGAGATCAGACATCTTACCTGTTACAGATCTTTTTCCACAAACTATTCTCCCTCTGCCAATCCCTCCTCCCACCCAAGAATCGGACACTAATAGAACCACAGACACCATTACTACTAGACCACAAAGAACCCTCAAAACACCTTCATATCTTCAAGATTATCATTGCTATCTTTTTCAACATCATACTGCTCCAAACATACCTACATCTACATTTCATCCCTTGTCTTCTGTCCTTTCTTACACAAAATTATCACCAAACTACAGAGCATACATTTTAAATATTTCCTCAACTACTGAACCTAGATCTTTTAAAGAAGCTATCTTATACTCAGAATGGAAGTCTGCTATGAATGCTGAACTTACAGCTTTGCAGGAATCCGGAACCTGGTTTATAGTTTCATTGCCATCTGATAAAAAGGCAGTAGGATGTAAATGGGTGTATAAGATAAAAAGACTTGCAGATGGCTCTATAACAAGATACAAAGCTCGTTTAGTTGCCAAGGGTTATACACAGCAAGAAGGGGTTGATTATATTGATACATTTTCACCTGTTGCAAAACTTGTGACAGTTAAGTTGCTTTTAGCCCTTGCAGCAACACAGAATTGGAGTTTAAGTCAGATGGATGTTACAAATGCTTTTCTACATGGAGATCTTGATGAGGATATTTACATGACTTTACCACCTGGTTACACTCCATCATCAGGTGAGATTCTCCCACTTAACCCTGTTTGTAAACTTCACAGGTCTTTATATGGTCTTAAGCAGGCATCTAGACAATGGTTTCAGAAATTCTCTGATGTTCTTCTAACTCATGGATTCATTCAATCCCAAGCAGATCACACTATGTTTACAAGAAAACAAGGTACCTCTTTCATAGCTTTACTGGTTTATGTAGATGATATTGTGATTGCTAGTAACAATGACATGGCTGTCATGGAAGTTAAGAATTTTTTGAAACAACAATTCAATATCAAAGATCTTGGCACTGAAATATATTTTTTAGGTTTAGAGATAGCAAGATCATCTTCTGGTATTTCAGTTTGTCAGAGGAAATATTGTTTGGACTTACTTTCTGATACAGGTTTAATTGGATGCAAACCTGTATCTGTTCCAATAGATCCTAACGTACAGTTGACACAGGACTCTGGAAACTTACTGGATAATCCCACAAGTTATAGAGCTCTTGTAGGAAAACTCTTATATTTAACAATCACAAGACCTGACATTACCTTTGCAGTCCATAAGCTTAGTCAGTTCTTATCCAAACCTACTTCAGATCATTATAAGGCAGCTCAACGTGTGGTACATTATCTGAAAACCAATCCAGGACACGGCTTGTTTTATTCTGCACAATCTGAATTACGGTTGAATGGATTTGCGGATGCTGATTGGGCAGCATGCAAAGATTCAAGAAGGTCTGTCTCTGTTTTTTGTGTTTTTCTAGGTCATTCACTCATTTCATGGAAAGCTAAGAAACAATCTATTGTTTCTCGGAGTAGCACTGAAGCTGAATACCGTTCTTTAGCTAATGTTACTTGTGAATTACTATGGCTTGGTTATTTACTTCAAGATCTTCATATCTCTGTTACTGGTCCTACTAATCTTTATTGTGATAACCAATCAGCTATATACATTGCAACAAATCCAGTTTTTCATGAAAGGACAAAACACATAGAAGTGGATTGTCATTTCATCCGGGAGAAACTCAAGAATGGTTCTCTCAATCTCATGCATATCAAGACACAACACCAATTGGCAGATTTGTTTACAAAGGCGGTTCAACCAAGTGTGTTTAATTTTTTATTATCAAAACTTCATATTTCAAGTCTGTTTCAGACTTGAAGGGGGGGTATCAGACTATGAATGCAGCTAGAAGACCTGAGACGTCGAGACGTCGAGACACCGAGACGTCGAGACGCCGAGACGCTGAGACAAAGACCCGAGACGCCGGCTGCGAAGACTCGGGACGACAAGACAAAGACTCGAGACGCCGAGACAAAGACGCGAGACGCCAGCTGCGAAGACTCGGGACGCCGAGACAAAGACTCGAGACGCCGAGACGCCGAGACAAAGACCCGAGACGCCAGCTACGAAGACTCGGGACGCCGAGACGAAGACTCGAGACGCTAGCCGTGAAGACTTGAGACACCGAGTTGTCAGCTACAACGGCCCGAGACGTCAACAGAAGAAATGAGAAGACCTGAGACGCGAATGCGAGACCTGAGACCCAAGACACAAAGTGCAGACCCGAGACGCGAATGCAAGACCTGAATCTCGAGACGCGAAGACAAAACCTGAGACCCGAGACATAGGATCAAGACCAGGACGCAAGACGTGAGACGCGACCCATGCAACCGGGATGCAAGACCTAATCTTTTCATTTTTATTTTTCCCGCCAAAGTTTATTATGAATTAGTTAGAAGTTAGTTAGGAAAAGTTTATAAAAACTTAACATGTACTCATTAATCAAATCAAGGTTTTGAATTCATTTTTACATTCTTTAACCCTATTCTTCATCCTTTTGAATCCAGAAAACTTCTTTCTTTTCTTGATCACTTTTGATACTTATATCATTATTACATGAACATTTCATATAATAGTAATAATGTTGGATTGAGAATTCGTATAATAAATTGTATTTCTCCATATATAAATTATATATATATATATGCATATATATGTATGTGTGTGGAAGATATATTTCAGTGAAAACGTGAATCCCTAGCTAAGACATTGGTCGGTCGGCTCATGTTACAGGCAAATATTGCTCTCTTTTTTTGTCATTTTTGTCACACTAACGTTCCGTACAAAATCCAAGGAAATTTAAATTTTGTTTTACACACGCATATATTATATATACACACACGCATATATTATATATACACACACACAAAGTGCCACCATAATAAACAAGAAACTTACATGCACACGCATACATACAATATACACGTTATATATAATATTCATAAATATAATATAATATTCATAAATTTCATATATACACATTTATTCATTTACAAAAAAGTGGACAAACCCATGAATACGTGTATTTTACCAATCTTATAATATCGAAACCATCGCCAATATATCAGATGTACACATAGAAAAATACATACATATATATATACATATATTATGATATACACAAATACAATGTAATATATTTGTGTATATAGGTGTTACACATAGCATTAATGAATGGTGACAGATGGTTCTGTTTGCCGCCAATACATACAACTGCATCGAGCTTCTTGTCTTTGACCCTGTTTTGGTCCCCCATATCTATCATATATACATATTTATGTGTCTATACATAATATATATACAAATACATACATGCAAGACTTATGTACACACAAGGCTGACAAAAACATAAGGTTGACTAATCAAACGGCAAACATGTGTGCCACGTGGCATGCTAATTAGCTAAGTGTTTGCACAGCAGTCATGGGCCCACAGTGGGTTTTAGTGGCCATCGACATATATGTGGGCCCTTTGAAGAAGAAATATATAATACACTTTTGAAAGGCCCAAATTAGTATTTAATAATCCAATATTATATATATTTAAAAAATAAAAATATAAATGAGACAAGAAGAGTACGTTCTCACGTGATCTGCGTATTGGGTCTACATTTAGTGCACAATCACGTGACCAAAGTCGATATGTCAGAAACACGTGGCACATAAGCACCGTCCGCGTCAGCTACCGGATGGGATACTCGTGACACGTGGCAAATTAATTCTTAATATATATTATCTTGTTTACACAGCTATTATATGAAATTATAATGCATGTTATCATTTTTCAAATAAAAAAAATTCAAATTCAAATTTACTTTTTGATATTGATATTTTTATATTGCATTTGCAATTTTTATGATTCATATAATTTTTGTGATCATACGATCGTTACGATTCAAGCGATCTTTATGATTTTTTGTAATCAATTTAATATTTACGATACTTGCGACTCAAACGATCTTTGACATTCAAGTGATCCTTTCAATTCAAGCAATCTTTGCGATTTAATGAGGTTCTAGAGTTGAAGAGGATCATGAATCTCAAGCGATTGAATGAAGCTCATGACCCTTGCAACTTCTAACCCTCTTCGACTCAATTTTGAAATTGTCTCTCGCTCTTACTCTCAATTTCGAAATCTCCTCTCGTTCCTTACTCTCAACTTCGAAATCTTTTTGCTCTCAATGTGGTTAATCTAAAGTAATAATTACCTAGAGTAACGTTTCTTCAAGAATACGGATCGTATAGTACCAAGATCGAGCACAATGAATTGATGCAACTCTAAAGCTAGTAAACTAATATATAGGATAGTAAAAATCAAGAAGTGTGTGGAATGTGAATAAAGCTAAACTAACCAATCAACAGATTAAATTTAATTAACTAAATACCACAGGTTTTGAGAGATGCACGAACATGCAATGAAGTTCTAACAAGAATATCGTTACGTATTCGGGGAATTCAAGCTCTTTCCTATGGAATGACTCTCCTGATGCCTAAACCCACTATCTAGCATGCGTACTACCACTCTCCCAGTTGTGGAATCTCATCTACTAGATGCATTAAGATCGCTATCCTAATTCCTACGTTCAGTTAATCGACTGACCACGGTTCTAAATCAATTGAAACTTCATATCATGGATACGTTCCAAAATCCAAGTAATCTTCCAATGCAATTAGATTTTTATAAGCATTCATTTAAGCTACCAACAAGATTAAAAGAATTACGAACAACCAATCAATCCGTAACGAACAAATATTATAACAAAGCATTAAGAACAAAACTTCATTACATATCGGCAAAGCTCTCTGACCCGTGGTTATAGATCTAGTCGGACATGGACTTAAAAAACAAAACACAAAAGATAACTATATTCAACATGGATAAAGAATAAGATCCCTTCCTATTCTATTACCGATATCTTCAATAGCTCCTCCGCGAGCCTGCTTCGTCTCCCCGTCTCCAGCCTTCCGACGTGCTGCTCTCTCTCTTCTCTCTACGCGTGTGTTGTGTGTTATGTGGTGTGTGTGTGTGTGTGTTGTGTCCGAATTTCTTCTGCTCTCTTGACCCCTACGTCCTCTTTCCTTTCTTTCCTTTTCTCCTTATTTTTCTCTTTAGCGGAATCTAAGCTCTCCAGCCCATTCCTTTTCGTCCTCCTTTCCTCTTTGGTTAGTTTCTATTTTTTCGGGTTCCATTTTCTTCAGCAGCTTGTGTTTCCTTTTCCTCTTGTGCGGCTACGATTTTATTTTCTTTTTCTATCCTTTCCTCTTTGCTTTGCTGCCTTTTTACTTGTTCTTGCATTTCCATTAATTGCTCCAGCAGCCATTTTCATTTTCTATCTCCGACGGTTGCAGTTTCCAATTCTCGCGTAGGCGACTATCTTTCTATTTTTGGGTTGACGGTTGGAAGTTTATATTTTGTTCCAGTAACTTGCTTCTGTTTTATGTAAACCATGTTTTGTTTTCATGTTCCAAACGTGCTATTCTTAATTTTGTTCCATCAACCAAAAGTTTCCATTTCTGTTCCAGCCACCGAAAGTTTCCATTTTTGTTCCAGCCGTGAGTTTCCATTTTTGAAGGCCCGTGGCTGGTTTCTATTTCTTGTAGGTTGCAACTATTTATTTCCATTCCTCATCTCCAGTCATGCTTCCATTTTTGTGTAGTCAGCCAGCACATTTCCATTTTGCTCGAAAGGCCAACAATTTCCATTTTTTGTAAACAACCATTGTTTCCATTTTTGTTCTCTGGTTTATGATTCTTTCGATGTTGATCGTGCATAGCTGATAGAAGAGTGGGTTTGCTTAGTTTTGCTTCATTTACTCGTGTTGTATTCTGATATTTCATTTCCTGCAATAACACGAGAAAACACTAGGAGATGACTAAATGATGCTTAATGCTCAGTAAAGTCTAAATGAATGATTAAACTAAGTATGAAAATGAAATAAAAGACTATAAAAAAATAGAGGTTATCATTGAATTTTGAAATCACCTCTCGTTCCTTGCTCTGAACTTCGAAATCAGTTTCGTTTCGAAAAAAATATCAAACCTTGTATTATAATGTATTCTATTAGAGATATGTCCATTAATGATATATATGTATATATATGAAATAATCAATAAATATATATCATTAATTTTACCAAAATATAAAATGTGTTCATTCTATCTTCCTTTTTAACAATTGACTTTTTTCTTTCTCTACTTGTCTATAAAATTTTCAAGCGAAAAAATCTCATTTCCAAAATTGACCTTTGATTTGAAGATACTAATATGGTATAAGAGAAAATTTAGCTCAATTTCGCTGTTCTTTTCAACTCTATAGTTGTGATTCCGCCGTATCCATTTCTCATTCACTTCTAATGTTTTCGTTGGTGTTTGGAATCGTTGTTTATTCTAGCAGCATTTGATTTTTCCTCTACAGTCGTATTGTTTCCGATGGATTTGTCTTCCGGTGTTAATCTCTGGTATCTTTCCGTTGCATGTGTTGTAGTGTGGTTTCCGGTGGAATATACTTTGGTATAATTTGTGTTTGGTGTTGGTCTGTGTTTTCTTGCCAACACTTGTGTTGTTGTTGTTGTATATGTCGTGTCGATATAGTTTTTATGTCATCTCTCATTCATTTTCGACGTCGGGACTGCTTTCTTGTGGTCGTCTATATTTGACGATGTCTGGTGACAAGTGTTGGTGTTTCACAACTTGTCCAATGAAATTCTCAGTGATTTATGCTCATCGTCTTGTTCTGTAACTTTTCGGCGATTGTTGTATCGTTTCTGGTGCTTTTCAACTTGTCCACTTCAATTCTCAGTGATTTATGCTCGTCTCTTATCCTGTAACTTTCCGGCGTTTGCTGCATCTTTGTTTTTGGTTCTCTGTTGGTTCTAATGGCTTCAAGCGTTAGCGCAAAATAGACTTTACAGGCAAGTGATCCTTACCAAAATCCATTATTCGTACACACTAGTGATATAAATTTGGTTAATCTTATTTCAGATAAGCTTACGGGGAAATTAAACTACAATAAATGGAAATGATCTATGATGTTGACCTTGAATGATCGAAATAAATTGGGATTTATCGACGGTAAGGTCTCTAAACTTGATTTTTCGCAATCTTATTTTGAATAATGGTCTCGTTACAATGATATAATTTTGTCATGGATTTTTAATTCAATCTCAATAGAAATTGCTGACATCGACTTCAACTGCTTGGGATAACTTATAAAAAAGTTTGAGTTAGAGAAATATGCTAAGTATATTTGGAATTTAACACTTCAAAATTTAAAACAAGGTTATTTGGGGTCTAAACTCTTACTATACAAAATGTATTATTTTGTGACAGAAATTGTTTAGCCTTGAAGATTTTCTAACATGTACCTACTCCAATTATGAACGTAATCTTATTGAAAAATTATCACAAAAAGATGATAGGGAATACTTTCTAAAGTTCTTGATGAGTTTAAATGATTGTTTTGCTTTAATTATATATCAAATCTTGCTTATGGATCCTCTTTCTATTGTATCTAAAGTATTTAATTTGGTTGTACAAGATAAACAACAGAGATAAATTTACTCCATTTTTCATACAGTAGCTTTTGAAGCTACTGTATGAAAAATATCAAAATTATAACTCTGTATATCCTCAAATTAATTCTGGAAATTCTGATATTAATCCTTCTAACATTTTTTTCCAATGCATAGTTCATCTTTTATTAACCAATGAGTTATGAAATCTTTTTAATCAACTCAAGGATTAAGAATTCAACAACAACTTCAGCAAGTTGTGCCACATTTGAATGCTCTTCCACACAGTTATGGTACATAACAAAATTCTACATCAGCTCTTACAAATCATGACAGTATAGGTTCGTCATTTATCTCTCGTTATTTACCAACTTCTGTGAAATTGTCTACAATTGTCTGATTCTCGTGGATTATAGATATTGGGGCTAGCTCCCATGTATTACCAATATGTGTTTTTTTATTAATGTTATTATTGCCAAAAATATTAATGTTACACTATCAAATGGTTTAGATATATCAGTTTCACATATAGGAATAATCATTTTAAATGAAAACATCACCTTGACTTCTGTGTTATACATTTTTTCTATTAAATTCAACTTGTTGAGTGTTAGTCATTCCACTCAAAATTCCGATTTAATTGTATCATTCACTAAACTTTTTTTTTTGAAATACATGGCTTTTTATCGGGTCTTGAAAATTAGGAAGGGTTATCTTTCAAACTCCCTTTATATTTTTTAAAATCCAATAGTTTCTATATGTTCGGTTTCAAGTTCTTTCTTGTGGCATAAAAAATTGGGTCACCCATCTGCTTTAAAAACTTATTTTTGAAAATTCTCTTATTAAATCTACATCTAAAGATGATTTAACTTATTGTTGAATTTGTTCCCTAGCAAAATAACATAGGTTTCCTTTTGTTTCACACAATCATGGATCATCAATTCCTTTGCATTAGTTCACTTGGATATACGTGGACCTTTTCAAATTGAATCTGTTGAAGGTTATAGATATTTTTTAACAATTGTGGATGATTTTTCAAGAGCTATTTAGGTTTATTTTTTTAGTGATTAAATCTAAAGTTTCAACAAATTTTTCAAAATTTTAACATGAATGAAACACAATATCATTTGGCTGTTAAATCAAACCGACAATGCACAAGAATTAAGATTCACATCTCTTTTACGACATTACACTTTTTTTTCTTGAGCTTATACTCTACAACCGAATTTTATTGTGGAAAGGAAACACCAACATATATTAGATGTAGCTAGATCTCTTTTTTTTTTCTATCAAATTTACCTCTATAGTACAAGAGACATATTGTATTTATAGCTCCAAAAGTAAGCTTAGATATAAATCACCTTTTGAGTTACTAAATGAATAACTTGACTATTTGTGTTATGTATCCACAAATGATAATGATCGACGTAAATTTATATCAAGAGCATTATCATGTGTTTTTTAAGGTATCCTTCTGGATAAGAGGGTTACAAAGTTTTAGATTTCAATAATAATAAAATATAAATTTCTAGAAACATTGATTTTTAAATATTTTTCAATTTTTTTATTCTTATTGTGTTTCTTCGATTAATGAATTATTTTCTAACTCTATATCACCTCTCCTAGTTTCTGATATGTTTTTTGCATTGCAGATTTCTTTACAATATGAATCAAAGTCATTTCTAGTTGCCAGTAATTCTTCTAAGAGTAATGTCACAAGAGTTAGATGTATTGTTGCATAATGATACTTAGACCATTAGTTCTTTGTCTATAGAAAAACATGACGTATGGTGTAAATGGATGTATAAAATTAAGTATAATTCTGATGGAACATTCAATAAATACAAAGCTATACTAGTAGCTAAGGGTATACTCAGAAAGAAAGAATATATTACATTAATACATTTAGTCTAGTTGCTAATGGTTACAATCCGTCTTTTTCTCACTTTAATCGCCTCTTGCATTACAAAAAAACACGCTAGTTCCAACGAACGGGGCAACGGATCCGTCCGTTGGAACAAAACAGCAACGGATTGCAACGGATATGTTAATGCTTTCAACGGGAGCATATCCGTAGCAATCCGTTGGATTTTGTAACGGATTTTAACGGAATAACGCTGTTGCCAAATCCGTTACAAATCCGTTGACAATTTGCGACGGATTGTAACGGATAATATCCGTTGGCCATATCCGTTGGAAGACCGTTAGAATCTGGGAGAAATATTCTGACGGTCATCCGTTGACAAATGTAACGGTAATCCGTTACCATTTGTAACGGATGGCCGTTGATACTGTTAATTTCGAGGTTCAACCGTCGAAATAAATTCGTGAGATCTTGCAACGGGCATCCGTTACACATGGCAACGGATGTCCGTTGAAAAGTTAACTATATATATGGTTGAATCTAAAACAATATCAATAGCATCAATATCAACGGATATGAATCAAACAAACCACCAAAATCAAGTATCTTTTGCTTCCATGGTTGAATCTAAAACAATTTTGATAAATTTTCTTACCGGTGGTGAGGAAGTTTATTAAGGTTGTTTTGGATTCGATTATGGAAGTAAAGATACTGGTTTTGGTGACGGAGGTAGCTGTCGGATAGAATTCTATGTTAAAGTTTTTTTTATGTAAATTATTATTGTTATCCTATGTTAATTATGTAAAAAGAGATATAAATGAAATTTTAGACTCTATATTTCGGTTTTTGCGTATTGATTGAGTTCGATATGAAATCAGTTCCACTTACATCATTAATATCATAATTATCAAAACGTAAACTATTGTAATATCCAAAAATAACGAATTTGCAAGCATTTACAACGGGAAAGGATATTGATCGTTATAGATCGTAAGAGACCGGGGAAAAGCGTTCCAACGGGCATCCGTTGCAATTGTTAACGGACGGCCGTTAGAAAGCGCAACGGATGACTGTTGATATTTTGAATTTCGAGGTTCATGGGTCGAAATAAATACACGTGACTCTGCAACGGGCGTCCGTTGAAATTGCAACGGACATCCGTTGCAGTATAAACTATTTAGATCTTATCAAAGAGTGCATCAAACCATCAATAACAAAAACATTTTCGAAAATGTCGTCGTCTTCGAATCGAAATATATATATAGATTAAGGGAGTGGATATATAGAAGAAAAGATCCTGTAACCGAAGATATTACACAAGAATTATTACACGGATTAGAGCAATTCATGAGTTTTGCATCGATGCAGCCTTTGTGTCAAGAACGTGGGACAATGTTATGTCCATGCAAAAGATGCAAAAAACATGAAGTATCGGAGTCAAGAAATTGTTTGCAAACATCTGTATAAGGTGGGTTTCGTTGAAAATTACGAAATTTGGTTTTTTCACGGCGAAGATTGCGGTGTTAGAGATAGTGTGCAAGATGCACAAGTACAACGAAATGAAGAAGTTATTTATGAAGAATCAACGACCAATCCATATGTGGAAATGGTGTCAGATGCTTTTCCTGGAGTTGTTAATGAACCAACGCATGAAGAGATGCCGAACATCGATTCACGTCGATTCTTCAACCTATTGGATTCGGCGAAACAACCTATATATGAAGGTTGTCGTGAAGGTCAGTCTCGTTTATCTTTATCTTCAAGATTGATGAGTATTAAAACAGACTACAATGTGGCTGAAAATTGCATGGATTCATTTTGTAAAACAATGCGGAAATATTTACCGGAAAATAACCAAGCTCCCGAGACATACTACGAAACAAAGAATGTGTTAAAAGACTTGGGAATGTCACATGAGAAAATTGATGTTTGTAGAAACAGTTGCATGTTGTTTTGGGGAAATGATAAAGACTTGTTGGAATGCAAGTTTTGCGGTGCAAGTAGATTTCTGCCTAAAAAACCATCTTCACGGAAATACGTACCATACAAGAAAATGTTTTATATGCGTGTAGCAAACAGGTTGAAAAGGTTATATGAATAAAAAAAACCGCTGCAGCAATGAGATGGCACGCAGAACACTCCACGACCGAAGGTGTAATGCAACATCCATCGGATGGTCAGGCTTGGAAACATTTCAATGTAATATTTCCCGAGTTTGCACGTGAAACGAGAAATGTTATCTTTGCCTCACGACCGAAGGTGTAATGCAACATCCATCGGATGGTCAGGCTTGGAAAGATTTCAATGTAATATTTCCCGAGTTTGCGCGTGAAACGAGAAATGTTTATCTTTGCCTGTGCACGGATGGTTTTAGTCCCTATGGACAATCGGGAAGTCAATATTCCCTCTGGCCGGTGATTTTGTCTCCTTATAATCTACCTCCCGAGATGTGTTTGAAAAGAGAGGTAATGTTTCTGACGTTGCTTATTCCAGGACCAGAACATCCGAAGAAAAGTTTCGATATATTTTTGCAGCCCTTAATTCATGAATTACGACAGTTGTGGAACGAAGGAATCCTTGCTTATGACGTCAGTACTAAGCAAAATTTCAGATTGAAAGCGGTCTTGTTGTGGACAATTAGCGATTTTCCTGCGTATGAAATGGTATCAGGATGGAGCACGCACGGAAGATTAGCATGTCCTTATTGTATGGAGGATACAGATTTATTTCGACTAGTACACGGTAAGAAACCATGTTGGTTTGATTGTCATAGAAGATTTCTTCCTCGTGGTCATGCTTTCCAGAGAGATAAAAAACATTTTCGAAAGAACGTGGTTCAGAAAAAAGAGGCACCGTGTATGAAAACCGGAACACAAATCATTTACGAAAGATTGAACACAATGGAGGATTTACAAGAATCAGTAGAATGCGGTGGAGATCGTGAGCATCGTAAACCAGAAGGTCAAGGTGAATGGCATAGCTGGTATAAACGTAGTATCTTTTGGGAACTACCATACTGGAAATCATGATATTACGGTCATAATTTAGATGTTATGCATATCGAGAAGAACTTTTTCGATAACATCATAAATACTGTTTTGAATGTGACGGGTAAAACGAAAGATAATATACAATCAAGGAAAGATTTGAAGTCAATATGCCGACGACCAGAGTTGGAATTACGGGATGGAAGGTCTCCTATCCCGGTATTCAGATTGTCTAGTCCGGCCAAAACAGCATTATTAAAGTGGTTAAAAGAGGACGTTAAGTTTCCCGATGGATATGCATCGAACATTGCTCGGTGTGTGGATATTGCCGGTTCGAGGCTGATCGGTTTAAAAAGTCACGATTGTCACGTTTTCATGCAGCGGCTCATTCCAATCGCATTTGCTGAGCTCTTACCACGTAATGTTCACGATGTGTTATGCGGAATCAACATATTTTTCAGAGATATATGTTCGAGAAATTTAAAAGGTGATGACTTGGAAGTAATGAAAAACAATATCTCTGAAGTATTATGTGCATTGGAAAAGGTTTTTCCGCCTTCATTCTTCGATGTCATGGAACATTTGCCAATACATTTACCAGATGAGGCAATACTCGGTGGGCCAGTTCAATTCAGATGGATGTATCCTTTCGAAAGGTTCTTCTTTCATTTAAAGAAAAAAGCAAAAAACAAAGCAGCGGTCGAAGGCTCTATTGTTAAACAATACTTGCTGGAAGAAATCACATATTTCAGCACATTTTATTTCGAGTCGCATATTCAGACGAAAGAGCGACGTGCAGCGGATGATCACACAAATTATCTGTATCAATATAATCCGCACTTTGGCACAATTCCTGACATGTTTACACCGATTGGACGTACAGGAGGAAAATCCGATGAATATTGGTTAACACCAGAGGAGTATAATCATGTCCACACATATATACTACTTAATTGTCAAGAGTTATTACCGTTCGAAAGGTACGTACAAGGTACATATTATAATTTCAATCTTTATATTTATATATATATATATATATATTAAAATGTAACGTATTTTCAACAATCCCAATGGACATCCGTTGGAGTTAGCAACGGATGACCGTTGGAACGTTATAAGGGTAAATT
>CM071863.1:59995854-60008278 GCA_036759665.1 Gynandropsis gynandra
AAAATTTTTTATATTGTAGACGCAACGGATGGGAAGAGAATCGACTCTTCTTGAAGTGGTATTAGAAACCCACGCAAAGAAGAAGTCGGTTGTCGGGGAAGAGGCCGACGAACCAGAACTCGTTGATCCTCGAACGGCCCGAATCGTGAGAGCTATGACGGAGAAGATCACACAGCAATCTCAGGCTTGCGGTTCAAGCCCCGACGACCTCAGTCCTTTACAAAAGGACCAAATTTATTTAGAGGTAAGAAGATATTATTTTGTTTCTAAATTATTAATCAAATAATTTGTTAAATTCTAACGATACTTTTATTTGTTTTGTAGTCGGTGAAACCGTATAAGGGACGTCTGTACGATCTCGGAGCGCTTCAAAAGGACATACTCGAGGACGTCACGTTGGTACCTCCATCGATGCAAGAGAGTTATTCTCAACAACGGCAGATCGAAGATCTCGAATCACAACTTCGAGAACATCGAGCTCAAATGGCGCAACAATCATCTAAAATACAAAATTTGGAGAGCGTCATTGAGTTGTTGTCGGGCCAGGTGAGGGGATCAACACCGCAGCAAGAACCGGGGCTCGATTCGGATGCAACTCCGTCTCGAGGTGGTGGTGGTGGTGATGGTGGGGATGATAACGACGCAACCGACCTAAACGATATGTAATAGGAAATAGTTTTAATTTTTGTGTTTCGTAATATAATTTTAATATTTTTATTAAAAATATTTTAGTTTTAATTTTTTTTTATTTTTTTTAAAGTTCCAACGGGCATCCGTTGGAACTGGTAACGGTCATCCGTTGCACTGGGTTTCCCGCCAAATCGTTTCCCACCAGTTTGCAACGGACATCCGTTGACATTTCCTACGGGTTTCCGTTGAAAATGTTTTCGCGCCAAATCTTTCCCGCCAGTTTGCAACGGCCGTCCGTTACCAGTTCCCGTGCACATGGCAACAGATGTTCGTTGCAAAAATGATTTTTCCCCGCCTAATTTTGCAACGGACAGCCGTTGCTTTCCAACGACCGTCCGTTGAATAATTGCAACGGTCATCCGTCACAACCTTTTCCAACGGGCGTCCGTTACTGTATTTCCAACGGCGTTTTCCGTTGCCATTCCGTTGCAAATTTGTAACGGATATTATCCGTTGGAACGCCGTCACGAATTGTAACGGATCATCATTTGCAACGAACTTTTCGCAACGGACGAAAATCCGTTGGTGTCCGTTGGAAACGGCTGTTTCCAATGGATTTTGGGCGCTTTCCAACGGATATGTCCGTTGGAAAGCGCCTGTTTTTTTGTAGTGTTGTAACGGGTTTATTTCTCAATTGGATATTAATAATGATTTTTTATATGAAGATTTGAATAAAGATATTTATATGTCATTACCTAAAAAATATACACCTAGACAAGGGAGGATTTTCTTAATAATGTTGTATGTAAACTTAAACAATATATGGGCTTAAACAAGCTTCTATAGAAAGGAACAAAATTTTTTCAACAATTCTTCTTAATTTAGCTTTCATTAAATCTTCTTCTAATCATTCTACTTTCTTAAACATTTTGGTGATTGTTTTGTTGCTTTGTTAGTTTACGTTGATGACATTTTGATATTTAACAACTTAGTTACAGATTGTTTTTCAGATTTGAGACTTAGACCTAGTGATTTGTTTCTTAGGATCGGAAATTCTACGATCTTCTAACAGTGTTTTAATAAGTCAACATAAATTTATTCTAGAATTACTTACCAATTTTGAGATGTTTGGTTGTAAGCCTTTTCAATTACCAATGGAGGTAAATTCAAGATTCTCCAAAAACAGATGGAGAATTTCCAAAAGACCTTAAATATTATAGGAAACTCATTGGTAAACTTATCTATTTGACGATAACTCCACATGATATTTCTTTGTTGTAAATTAACTTAGTCAATACATATATTGTCTTATTGAAATTCACTTATCAACGACGGTCATGTCAGGTTTTATTTTACTCATCCAACAATATTGTAGTTTTCTGCCTTTGCAGATGCAGATTGAGCATATTGCTTGGATTCACGCCGTTCAATTACTGCTTATGTAATTTTATTGGCTCTGCTCTTATCCCGTGGAAATCAAAGAATCACGTACCATTTTCCGAAGCAATATTGAGGCTGAATATAAGGCAATAGCGAATGCAACATGTGAACTTTCATGATTAGTCTACTTTAAGGCAACAGCGAATGCAACATGATTGTTATTCACGTTGCTAATAATCCAGTTCATCATGAACATATAAAAATATATTGATATAGATTACCACGTTGTTAGAGAAAAACTAAAATTTTGATTTCTTAAAAACAATACATGTAAAAACGAATAATCAAATTGTAGATTTATAAAATAAACAATAATCTATTTTCTAATTTATTCCCTTATTCTAAGATGGGAGTATGCAATTCATACTCCTATGAAGAGAATATTAAACATAATTTTGTTATGATATTTATTTGTTTTTTATATTTATTTTATTATATTTTAGTGCATCTTATAAAAGACATATTTTTTGTATATATGTATATCAAAAAATCAATAAAAAATATACTATTAGTTTCATCAAAATATAAAACATATTTATTATCTGTTTCTTTTTCACAATGAATGTTTCTTTTTCTCTTCTTTACCATTGTTTCTTCAAAGAGAAACCTCATCCCCAAAATTAATTTTTGATTTGAAGATCTTAATACATTGTATACAATCTAAATATAAAAAAATGTAAATAAATGCAATTTGTTTTTCATAAATTTGGTTAAAGAAGTTTTTCGAATAATAAGAGAAGGGTAATAATTAATTAGAAGCGGCAAAACCGCATCACCCCCGTGAAGTTGAAAGATAAAAAGGTTAATCACTTTTTAACAATCACAATTATTTGGTCAATCCCCTAATTTTTAATCTTTTTTACTTAATAATCATTATTTTTTCAGTAGTTACTGTTTATCATTCTAGATTATAATTGAAATTATTTTTCTTCGCAATTATACAATGACATCTCAAATATTAAAGTAAATAGTATGTTTACAGAAATCCACATATCATACGAAGTATATAATACCAAAAAGACGAGGGAATTCAAAAGAAATTGTAACATATTTTTTAAGCATAGAAAATATCACGTGTTCCAAAATTATTGCAAATTATAAATGAAAATTATTATTTGTGAGTTGACCCATTTCGCACCTACAAAACTTTGTGTTTGATTGTGGGACCTACACGTTTAATCTTAATGATCAACCGGTGGAATAATTTGAAAGTTTTACGATTATGATTAATAAACTTTTGTCCCTTTTATGTCTAATCTCATCGGAAAACTTTTGTCCCTTTTATGATCAACCGGTGGAATAATTAATAAACTTTTGTCCCTTTTATGTCTAATCTCAATATAAGCGAACTTTGTTTTTAATTTGCCTTGATATTTTTATTTATATATTTCCATAATAATAAAACTATAATAAGATCATTCAACTCAAAAAGAGGTGTAAACATATTTTCACATTCAAATTCGAATTCACGCAATATTTTTACAAAGTATGAAAAATATATTCACGAAATGTGAAAGCGCATCTTATTTGATATTTGAATGCATTTATTTCCCAAATTTTGAACGCATCAAAGTTGTGTTTTTCTTTCTCGTTCCTTAGTTGCATGGTCAAACGACTTATATTGTGTAAAAGAAAATTGAAAAATGTATACATACACACACATATATAAATATAATGGACTAATTAGTAAATTTCGATAGCAGAACTTAAAAGGTTAAATATATTGTTATAACCACAAAAGAAAAAAAAAAGACAAATCAAAAGGTGGCGAAAAAGTGAAGGAGCGTTCACTTCGTGTTATCATTTGGACAGGTGAACCCCTCCCACTTTGCTATGTTCCCCCAACTTATATATATATATATATATATATTATTTATTTATTTATATTTATGTGCATGTGTTATAATAACCAACATGGGTTTAATTTGTGTGTGTGCTAAAATCATAAAGGACATTTTGGTAATTGGAAGTCGAATATAATACGCGATCACATTTTTGATCTTTGAAAGAAAACGAAAAAAAAAAGAATTTACTTTGAAGGTGGTCGAAAAAATCGACCCAATACGTGAAATTGTAAGGTCAGATAAACACAAATTTGCACTGAAAATGATCACTTTTATTTATCTCTTTCAATGCTTTTTATAAACTTTTTCTGAAACAAAAACAACTGAAAAACAAACTGCAACTAACAACTAACCCCACTAAGCTAAAATAAAGGAATAAAGGAAACTGAAGCAAACTCCTTATTCTAAACTTACGGAAAAGACAGAAAACAACCAACATTCCCTCCCTTGAACTGAACTCTCTCAAGAAATCAGTTCAAACAACTCATTCCAAAAGCTTCTCGAATTCTTTGAAATGTTACCATCTTTAAAGGCTTTGTCATGATATCTGCTAGCTGCTCATCCGTGTTAAAGTAAACGAGCTTAACAACTCCTTCTTTAGTTAACTCTCTTAGAAAGTGATAACGAACCCGAATATGCTTGGATCTCCTGTGCATGACTGCATTTTTAGACAGCTTAATGGTAGATGTATTGTCGCAGAACAACACCATCGCATCACCTTGTTCATAACCAATCTCCTTTCTGGAGGATGAGGCCACAAGCACAAGCAAGCACAAGTTGATGCACGGTCGGGCTTAATGTCCAGAAAGGCCCCCGTAAATGTTGCATGGCCTGGTCTTGTTCCATGCTCGGTCGGGCACCTCTAGGCCTTGTTTATTACGGTTGTGCTTTTGTAGTCTTCCCATCGTACTGTCTTGCGTCTCCCTGTTTGCTGTTGGGCTTTGCTTGGCTTCGGTTGTTGGCAGCGTTACAATAGGCTGTTTTCGAGAGGACCACGCAACAGCTCCTCCGCTCATCAAGAAGACATACCCCGAAGTGCTTTTGCTGTCATCAACATCTCCTGCATAATCGCTATCAGTGTATCCAATGAGTCCTACTCTTCCTTCTCTCTTGTACCAAATCCCATACTCCATAGAACCTTTGAGATATCGCATGATTCTCTTTACCGCAGCAAAGTGTAGATGTGTAGGATTAGCCATGAATCGACTAATAAGGCTCACCACGAACATCAAATCAGGACGAGTTGCGGTTAAGTACATCAAGCTTCCCACCATCTGTTTGTATAGAGTTGAATCAAACTTCTCACCTGCTTCATCTCGACCAATTTTTTGACCTGGAACTATTGGATTGCAGACAGGATTAAAGTTCATCATTCCAAATCTTTCGATTACCTCAGCTGCATATTTCCTCTGACAAATAAAGATACCTTCGTTCCTTTGAACCACTTCTATGCCGAGAAAGTAACTCATCTTTCCCAAGTCAGTCATATCAAACTCTCTCTTCATCGATGACTTGAACTTGTTTAGCAAAACATCATCATTACCAGTGAACAATAAATCATCGACATAGATACTCACGATCAAAATCTTACCTCCTTCTCTCTTGATGAATAACGTTTGTTCACTAGTGCTGCTTTTGAAGCCTTCCTCAATGAAATAAGCTTCTATACGACTAAACCAAGCTCGTGGTGCTTGTTTTAGTCCGTATAAAGCTTTATGAAGCTTGTAAACCATATGTTGTTTTCCAGTTACCTCGTATCCTTGAGGTTGTTCTACAAAGACGTCTTCCTTTAATTCACCATGTAGAAATGCTGATTTCACGTCTAGCTGATAAATTCCCCAACCTCGTTGAGCTGCTAAAGCGATGATCATTCTCACAGTATCCATTCTCGCAACCGGTGCGAAAACTTCTGTATAATCGATTCCATACTCTTGAGCGTAGCCTTTCACTACGAGTCGAGCTTTGAATTTATCAACTTCTCCTAGCTCATTGATTTTGGTCTTGTAAATCCACTTTACACCAATTGCTTTGGCTCCTTCTGGAAGTGTCATCAAAGACCAAGTTTGATTCTTTTCAATTGAATTTATCTCTGCATCCATTGCTTCTTTCCACTTTGAGTGTCTTATGGCTTCATGAAAACTCGTCGGATCTGAGATAAGCATGAACGCCAGATTTTCAGAATCGATTTTTGCCATGTTTGCTTCTTCTTCAATTTCAGATAATTCTTCTCCAGTTATGTAGTCATTGTGCCAAATAGGTGGCCGTCTAGTTCTGCTCACTGTTGATGTTGTGGCCTCTGTCTCAATATAGATTGGAGAGGGAGAATTCACAGATTGATCAGTTTGATCTCTGTCTTCTTCCGGTTCCTCCGATTCCACCACTTCCTCTTCATTTTCGTTATACTCATACTCGTCTTCCCACTCGAGCTCGATGCTCTGTTCACCCAAGTAACTATCATCCCAGTTCCACTTCTTCTCCTCTTCAAATATCACATCACGGCTGATGTGAATTTTCTTCTCTATCGGATCAAACATCTTGAAGGCTTTTGATTCACTGCTATAGCCGATCATGACACATTTGACACTTTTATCATCGAGTTTTGTCCTCTTAGCATCCGGAACATGAACGTAACCAATGCAGCCAAAGACTCTGAAATGTTCAACTGATGGTTTTGTTCCGCTCCATGCCTCTTCTGGGGTCATATCTTTTACGATCGCTGTTGGTGATCGGTTAAGAACATGATTTGCCCATTGTACTGCATCTGCCCAGAAACTTTTTGGCACTTCCTTTTTTGATAAAATAGCTCTCACCATATTCATAATGGTTCTGTTTTTGCGTTCAGCAACGCCATTTTGTTGCGGAGTGTATGCGGTGGTGAGCTGTCTCTTGATTCCGTGCTCCTTGCAATACTCCTTGAATTCGTTGGAGTTGTATTCTCCTCCTCTGTCTGTTCTAAGACACTTAATGAAACTCCCTGTTTGCTTCTCCACAAGTGCTTTAAACTCTTTGAAAATGTGGAAAGCTTCTGATTTTTCTATCACAAAATATATCCATGTCTTTCGTGAGAAATCATCAATGAAACTTATTAGATACCTTTTCTGGCTGTTTGATGGCGGAGTGATCGGACCACACAAATCAGAGTGGATGAGTTGCAGCTTCTCCGTTGATCGCCACTTGCTCTGTTTCGGAAAAGGAACTCGGTGATGTTTGCCTTTCACACATGCTTCACATGAGGTATTCATTTGTCCAAAATCAGGTAAACCAGTGACCATTTCTTTGTTGCGCAGAATCTGAAAACCTTTATGGCTGAGATGTCCATATCGATGATGCCACAGTTCTTCTTTGTTTATTACATCGACTTGCAAACACCTTTCCTCCTTTGTCTTATCACTTGTTTCTCCCAGTAAAACAAACATTCGATTAGCACTCATAACTGATTCTGCAATCTTTCCCTTTGTTGGATGAAATATATCACACGTTCTCCGATCTCCTCCTTTGAATAAGATATCCAATCCCTTCTCTTGGAGTTGTCCAACACTCAGCAGGTTGTTCTTCAATTCTGGAACATAATACACATCACTGATCACATAGCTTATCCCACTAACTGTTATCTTTACCACTCCTTTTCCATTAACCACCAGCTTGTGATTGTTTCCGAGTTTAACATTGTGCGTGAAAGTTGTGTCTAAGCTGGAGAACATGCTTCTTTCTCCACACATGTGGTTAGAACATCCTGAATCAACAAACCAAACATCTCCTCTTTTGGTTCCTTGAAGTTCGACATATGCCATGAGAAGAACTTCATCTTTCTCTGCGATTTCTGCATAATTTGCCCCATTGTTCCCAATCGGACATTCGTATCGAAAATGTCCCAGTCTGTGGCAGTTGTAACACTCGATCGTTGCCTTGTTGAACGAGCGCCCTCTGCCTCTTCCTCGGCCTCTGTATGATCCTCTGCCCCTTCCTCCAACATTCAAGGCTTGATCTTCTTCCTCGTGACTGCTTCTTTTGAATTTCTTCTCATGAACCGATAAGGAGCTCTGCAGTTCATCGATCGTCATGCTCCCTGTGTCTTTGGACTCCTCAATGGACACCACCACATAAGTAAACTTGTCTGTTAGAGTGCGGAGGATCTTCTCAACGATCTTTGAATCTGGCATGTCTTCTCCGTTACTTCTCATCTTGTTAGAAACAGTCATTACTCTTTTAAAGTAATCATCAATGTTCTCGTCGTTCTTCATGGCGAGAACCTCAAAGTCTCTCCTTAAAGTTTGTAGAAGAGATCGCTTCACTCTCTCATTACCTCCAAACTTTTTCTTCATCGATTCCCAAATTATTTTGGATGTTTTGCGATCCAAAATCTGTTCAAACACGACCCGATCAATCGCCTGGAACAGATAATGTTTGACTTGGTGATCCTTCATCTTTCGCTCTTCAAAACTCTTCTGCTGCGCTGCAGTTACCTCGATTCCGGCTGCTGGTTCAATTAAACCTTCTTCTACCAAACTCCACAATCCTTTTGCACGCATGAGGTTCTCCATCAATTCACTCCAATGATCGTAATGACCATCAAAATGAGGGATCGTGGTGAGTGTTTTGTCTTCGCTCATCTCTTTCTCTCTTTCTCCTTTTGATCACTTTGATTTGTATTTTGCTCTGATACCAATTGAAATTGGAAGGTCAGATAAACACAAATTTGCACTGAAAATGATCACTTTGATTTATCTCTTTCAATGTTTTTTATAGACTTTTTCTGAAACAAAAACAACTGAAAAACAAACTGCAACTAGCAACTAACCCCACTAAGCTAAAATAAAGGAATAAAGGAAACTGAAGCAAACTTCTTATTCTAAACTTACGGAAAAGACAGAAAACAACCAACAATACGAACACAATAATATCTAACTAATAGCACTAGACAAATCAATAAAAAAAATTCGTTGTTGGCTATGATCTTTATTCATGCAATATTCATGCAATTTAACTTTTTAAATACAAATTGTAAAAAATAGAAATTATTCATGATCATTTAAACCTGATCCATTATGATTACAAAAATAGTTCATATTGAGTTATTAATATACAAGAAACATGACTTGATTAATTGATGAATTTTTGATTTGGTATTATTTCTCTGTTTTGGTCTTTCTACGGTCCATCAATATCTCCTTTAACTATAACTTTATTCTAAACGTTTACCGTTTGAAAACGAGTATTAATTTGCATAGTAGGAAAATGTTCCTTTCGCTTTCAGTGTTGTTTATACATGACGTTTAAGTAAAGACACGTGAAAGACATGGTGTATTTTTGCACCTTACTATAAATGGAGGCGATATTAATAGTTTTAGCCGTCAAACTCTTTCTTATCCCGCACGAAAGAATGTATACACATATATATACATCTAGGGTTTTACCCTAGCCAACATGCACGTAAACACATATAAACATATAGGGACAAGCTCAGTAGTACGGCCCAATACTCCCCCCTCAAGTTGGTGCGTGGAGATCTTTGACGTCCAACTTGCGTAGTAGATACGTGAACGGTTTCTTTCCGAGTCCCTTCGTGAGAATATCCGCTAACTGGTTGAAAGATCGAACGTGGGAGGTAACCAGTGTGCTAGATTTGATTTCGTCACGGACAAAGTGACAGTCTATCTCGATGTGTTTCGTACGCTCATGAAACACGGGGTTTGCACCAATGTGTAGCGCTGCCTGATTGTCACAAACTAACCGCATCGGTTGTGAATGAACAAAGCCAAGATCAGAGAGAATACCCTTTAACCACTTCAATTCGCACGTTGTCCCTGCCATGGAGCGATACTCGGCTTCGGCTGAGGAACGAGACACAACAGGCTGCTTCTTCGTCTTCCAAGAGATCGGTGATCTTCCAAGCATGATGTAATAGCCTGTAATCGAACGTCGAGTAAGTGGACAGCTAGCACAGTATGCATGGAGCTGAAGTTCACTATCAGCTCGCAAGAAAATCCCTTGTCCCGGTGAACCCTTGATGTAACGGATAACACGCATTGCAGCCTCCATGTGAGCTGCTTTTGGGTGTTGTAGAAATTGCGCAAAGGTCTGGTCGTGTTACAGTCAAATAGACAAGCTTTCCAACAAGTCTCCGATACTTCCCGATGTCCTCCATGTCGGGTCCTGCAGCCAATGCAAGTTTGTGATTCGGTTCGATGGGAGGATGCGGGCTTGGCTCCAAGTAATCCAACCTCCGTTACTAAGTCCGTAGCATACTTCCGTTGGGAAAGGTACATCCCCGCCTTATTCCTGGCGATCTCGATCCCAAGAAAATATTTGAGTGGACCTAGATCCTTCATGTGAAAGCATCGATGAAGGTAGTCCTTAAATGTGTTGATAGCCGAAAGATCGTTCCCTGCAAGGATGAGATCGTCAACATATACAAGTATTGTCATAGAGATCTGTCCCTTTCGAAGAGTGAATAGCGAATGATCAAGATACGATTGGCGGAATCCATATTGAGTCAAAGCCGTATGGAGCTTCGAGTACCAACATCTCGGAGCTTGACGTAGACCGTACAAAGATTTCTTGAGTTTGCAGACTTTTCCGGGAAACATATCGCCATAACCAGGAGGGATTTGCATATAGACCTCTTCGTCGAGATCTCCATGGAGGAATGCGTTATACACATCCATTTGAACCGGGAAGCATCAGCGAATCGTTTTGGTTCTTCGTGGCTAGACACAGCCGCGAGAAACTGCCTGTGTTCACGAGAAAAATACTTGTCGCAGGTAACATAGTTAGCTATGGGATAGGACGTACCTGAGGACATGACGGCGGGGTCGCAATGAGCAGTGGGGTCTATAGGTTTCACAACTCTGGCCGAGTAGCAGACGAAATCATGAAGCTTCGTCGACCGTTGCTTAAATCGTTGACCCCGTCCTAACTGTTCAGTCGTGTCTGCTGGTTCGGAGGAGTTCGGTGTCGCTTCAGCTGCATCATTAACTGAAGCAGAGGTGTCTGCAACTGAAACCGAGGCGTCTGCATTTGAGCTCTCTGCAGTGCCAGTCGCAACATCAGCAGTGCTCCCCCTGTCCGCCGGCGGTATAAATGCAGGGAGCGCATCCTCGTGAGCAACATGTATGAGAGGATCAGAAGGATGGTTGCACACATCCGTAGGAGATCCCATTCGAGAGGTCCGATCATGAAACGGAAAAATGGTCTCCGAGAATGTCACATCGCGGGACACAAAGTATTCGCCCGTCGCTAGATCGTAGAGTTTCCATCCTTTCTTGCCAAATGGATACCCAATGAAGACACACCGTCGACTACGCGCAGCAAACTTATCCTTGGATCGTGGCCGAGAATGTGCAAAACAGAGACATCCGAAAGTCCTTAATTCTTCATACCGTGGAGCAGTACCATGAAGTACTTCAAACGGAGAAGAACCACCAAGCAAGGCAGAGGGCGTGCGATTTATGAGATGACTCGCTGCTAGGATGCATTCTCCCCAGAATCGAGTTGGAAGATTTGCTTGGAATCGAAGTGCACGAGCAACGTTGAGTATATGCCTATGCTTCCGTTCCACTCGGCCGTTTTGCTGCGGCGTATCCACACACGAAGTTTGAAACACAATGCCATTGTCGCGGAAGAAAGGTCGAAGCTTGAAGAATTCGGTCCCGTTATCTGCTCGCACTACTTTGATGGAGGTATCATATTGGGTCTTGACGAGTGCGTGAAACCGTTGAAATATACCAATCACCTCTCTTTTCTCGGCCATAAGAAATACCCAAACAACACGTGAGAAATCATCAACCAAAGTGAGAAAATACAGTGCCCCACACGATGAGTATTCACGATAAGGACCCCACACGTCACAATGAACCAAATCAAAAGGCGCAGAGGCCGTTTTATTACTCAAAGAGAAGGATTCACGAGTTTGTTTCGCTTGTAGACAAATCTCACAATGTTCATCTATAGCGCTACTACTCTTATTCTTGAAGGTTATAGGAAGCAAATTGATAGCTTTATCCGAAGCATGTCCGAGTCTACGATGCCACAAATCCGAAGACGTAACCCTGAATACATGACGAGGCTTGTCCGCGGCGATAGTGTGAAACCAGTAGACCCCGTCGCACTGCTTACCCGCACCAATCAAAGTCCTCGTAGCACGGTCCTGTAAGAGACATAGCTTATCAGTGAAAGTGGCAATACATGGCTGATCATGGATAAGATGAGCAACAGATATAAGGTTGCATTGGAGGGAAGGCACGTAGAGAACTCGGTGAAGAGTAACAAACGGCCCAAGGGACACATCACCCTCAAATCGTGCAAATGTCTCATTACCATCGGGAAGCCCGACAGAGTGTGGACGAACTTCTCGAAGATTATGAAAGAGGGATTTATCCCCAGTCATATGTTGCGATGCCCTCGTATCAAGAAGCCAAGGGTAAAAATGCTTACCATTCGCCTTCTCTGTGTTGACTGGCTTACTTGAATTGAGTATGGTCATAATTTGCTGCCATTGACCATCAGAGAGA